>CAKNWT010270035.1:636-11474 GCA_932066315.1 Andricus coriarius
TCACAGAACGTTACTTGTATAATAGTGTAGTGGTTAAGATAGTCGACTTGCGTGCTTAGGTTTATGCGTTCGAACCCCCCCGTTGCGTGCGAAATTTCAATTGTATTATAAGCGTTGTAACCTTACAAATACCGATTAATTGATAAGTATATCCGAACATGTATCTATGAATTAACCGCGTATTCATTTATTAATTATTTTTTAGCAATATTTTTTTACAATTCATAGTGCCGTCTAAAGACTCTAAAGTCTAAACTATACTAACAGTCTATACCATTAACATAAGTTAGCTCTGCAGTCTGCAGTGGGACTCCGATACCGTGTCGACAGTCGAAAATCGAACGGACCTCTTTTTCTAACGTGTGGAGCTGGAAAGAGAGGTTCGTTCGATTTTCGACTTCGAAACAGCATCGGAGTCCCACTGCTACTAATAATATCCGTGCAGAATAGCGACTGGATCGGTAAAATCTACGGATCCGCAGGTCAGCACCACTTGAGAATTGCCACTGGTAACCAGAAATGATAGTCATATTCAGTTGCCTATACTTGTAACATTTACTGAACTGCCGTGTTGTCCATATAAGTACTTGGAAGATCAGTAGATTTAACTTGGTTTTCAGTAAAATATAGGGTTCTTTTTTCTGCGTGTAGCCCCGTGCCTAATATGACAAAGGCAGCTTTTTCTCTTTTATCATATTCTGAAAGTTTCTGCTTATATGTATAAGGAAAGCATCCCATCAGTTGTAGGATTCGATTTATTCTAAACAATTATGTTCAAGTATCTAGAAAAATATTTTTTTTGTCAAATTTTCAAAAATTGTATATTAAGCAAACTAAAATCGTTTAATCGTTTAATCAACGGAAGCTTGGACAGGTTAGTGGCGTCTTGTTATAAAACAATGTAAACAAGTTTATTTCACTATCAATAACAATTTTTTGTTATTCATGGTTATTTAAATATTATTAACAAAATCACACAGAAGTGAAATAATTTTTTTTTATTGTAGTAAATATAAGCAAGAAGTTGATTAAATCATTATATAATTATTTAAAACTTTATACATAATGTGATTACTCGCCCAGGTGAATAGATTGTGTTTAATGGCTCTTAATTTATTTTGAAAGCTCATTCTTCACGCAAAACCTGCTTAGCATAGATGCTGCAAAGTTTGCAGCGCTATTTTAAATTTCCAACGTGTATTAGAGAGTTAAAAAGGCGCTTTAAAAAGTGTTTTTAATGTAAATTTGAGAACTTCACTAAAAATGCTAACAATGTGTTAAAAGTTAATTTTTAAATATACAATAATTTTGTACGGCAAACCATAAACGCGTTTATTTTTATGGAAAATTTATTGTTTGGCGCTTACAGCTTTTTGACCGCGCACACCCGATTTTCAGTAAACAAATTATTACTTACAAATATTAAAATATTTCGAAAATTTGCGGAAATAAAATGTTTTTTGGCACTTAAAGGTATTTTATGTACTTAATGAAATAGGCATTATTGAAAAAATTGCGAGATTATTTTATTATTATCATTGATTTAAATTCATAATATTTAGAAAACACATTTATTACCCGAGAAAATTGAATCCTAGGACCTAGAAACTACCCGCCAATGTTTTAACTTTTTAAAATCTCAGGCCTTACTGTTTCGCAGGTCAGTTATGAGACAGTTTTCCGAAAGCTGCATGGGCTCCCCAAATATTTTCTACGCCACAGGGGTAAACTTGTCAAGTCTTGCAAGGGGCCGTCCCTCCAAGATACCGATGTGTTTACGCCTTTGGCGTAATACAAATTTGGGATGGTTTATACCTGTTTATACTTTATAGATTATAGAGTATAGAGAGCCCAATGCCGCTTCCGAAGAAGTAGCCTTTTTCAAAATCATAAGAATCCATTACAGTTTAACAATCATAAGAATCCATTACAGTTTTACAAACAAGTAAATAAACTTTAATAATAAACAACGAATAGGTATTAGAAACTTTAAAATAAAGTCATTTTATTTTTGATTTTTTATGAAAATTATTCAGCTTCATTACAAATCTCTGAGCTTATTTAGAAGCTGGAAACGAGACTATCTTAATTCAGTTTTGAACTAAAAATGTTTCTTGTTTAATGGCGTCACCACAATTCAAATTTGTCAAATTATTTATGAAACAAATGTTCCAAATAATTAATTTGTATATTTGAAAAATACTTTATGAAATCAGTGAGCTACTTATTCACTTTAGTGCAATTTAATTGTAAATTAGTGGCTTAATTTTCACAAATCCGGACTAAGAGATTACTTTCATAATTTGTTGAAATTATTTTCGAGTTATAATTTTTACGGCTTTTTTGTTGTAATTTGAGAAATGGAAAACATTAAGAAAAATAGGATGATACCATTTTTTCAATTTATCTTGTATAGTAATTTTATATTGTATAATAAGAATACATTGCAGTTAAAAAATTTGTCGCAATAGCATTTTAAAATTCAGTAATATAATATATATTTTTACTCATTGAGTGTTTAAATTATTTTTTTAATTTGTTACATAACAATTTCAGAGAGTCGGACTTAATTTGGCATTCTGCCTTCATTTTAAATAATAATATTTTTCATCTTCATTGCTTTAAAGAAATTATTTGTTTGGTACTATTTCTTTGATTTGAAATATTTTTTTAATTTATAAGCCAAAATGAAGTCAAAACCTAACTAATTAAACCTTACTTTTAGGTAAACGTGATACTGTTAAAAGATCAACTTAACAAGCACTGTCTAGTATTACGGAATTTTCCTTTAGATTAATTATGTATAGTGCTACGACTTCTCTTACAGAAAATTTTGTAATAATAGACAGTTCGTTAATAGGCCTTATAAGGTAAAATCAATATTAAACATATAAATCTTGCCGTAATTCTATTTTACGATTCCAGAAAAAATTGAGATGAAAGTTTATTTAAATTAATTTTTATAATTTTATTATAATTTATTTATAGAGAAAATTTATCACAAAAGTTGAAAAATATATACACGAGACAATAAGAATTCAAGTTGTAATTATATTTCATTATTTATAAATATCATTCATTTAATTCAAAATTGTACCATATGAGGAAAGAGGTATATATGCTACTAAGCAAAAAAAGATTTCGCACTAGACAGCTTTTCTTTTTTTTTTCTAATTAAAATAAATGAATTTATATTTAAAATTTTTCAACCCGTTGTTTTTACCTCTGGTTTTTATCATATCATAGTTACCAATTCCGATTTCTCTACCGACTTTATCAAATTGTACCCTGTTTAACCAAGTGAGTAGCAGGTGGCTAGCAGGTAAGCCACCCTTCATTTTAGTTTCCGAACACAAACAATTAGGCAGACAGAGCGCGCTTTTGGACCTTTAATTTTAGTTTCGGGAAGGTTTAGGCAGACAGGGCGCGCTGCTGTAAGTCAGTCGACATCAAATACACGGCATGCGCAATCTCCCACCTCATCTCTGGTAATACTCGACAGTTGCGCGTTTTTTAGGCCGTGGCTACGTGTACCGAAATGTCGGCCCAAATAGCTGGATTTTTGCGGTACATATAAGGGGAGCTGGAAAAGAGGCTATTTATACAGAAATTTCGGTACGTATAGTGGGATATTTCGGTACGCGTAGACACTTACTTTTTTTAAATCTTCAACTTTTCGCCCTCTTTTCACTTAGTGAGGTAATAATAAAACCAAGCTAACAATAGTAGTTGGTCAAACCATTCATTATCGTTAATAACTATCTTCTCTTAGATAAGTGCTAGAAGAATGCGGTTTCTTCGAAAATGCTTAACTTTGCCTTGTCTTTCTAGCTATAAATAAATGATAAATACAATAAGTACAATTCGAATTTTTTCTTTTACGCTTGGAAAAAAGCTTCTGGCTGTAATTAAAAAAAAACGTTTACAAGTAAAACCAACAACTTCAGAAAAAAAGCAACTACCTGACATTACCATAAGAGAAAATAGTTCCAAACAGTAAATAATAATCGTTCAAGTAAGCACGTTCGTTAACTCGCATCAATTACGACCCCACCAAGTGACATGTGGACAAAAAGTTTACGAGTTCAGAAAAAACCGCAACTTTTTAGCACCGATATAAGAGAAGATATTTATAAACAATACTGAATTGTTTAAATAAGTGTGTTTGTTAACTTGCTTCGTGTATTACTTCATTAAGTAAAATGTGGGTCAAAGGCTGAAAATTTCAGAAGAAACCGGAACTATTTCGTATTAACAAAGAAGAAGATAGTACAGTGCTCTTTCCGAGTAATACCGCATCGGGGGAGTAGGGGAGTAACTGCTGCGGTCGAGCTATGCCCCCACTCTAGCTCCGCGGTTCCGTCCGTCGAGTTCAGTTTCGCTCCTTCTGAGTAGAGCCACCAAAAACAACGTAAAACCGCTGTGCAAAAAGTTATTTTTTCTCGGTTTCTCTTGTAAAAAATCGAGGTAATTTTTCACGGAATTTCATGTAATTTATGAAATCTTTGAATAAATTATGTTTTCATCCCCAAGAACGCTAACAATGCTTTCTATTCCAATATTGTTGTACGCTTTTATGCATAGCCAGAATTCTCCCTTGTTTTTTATGGACAATACATAAAACTTATTTAATTTTAGTGAAAACAATTTTAAGAATAATTAATTGGTACGTAGGGTTACCAATATTTATAATTGGAATTATTCACGTGAACTTTATGCTCGCGGCAGAGCAGCGACGTCTGTGTTTCGAGCGGTATTACTCAGAAGGAGTGATTCCATATCTCATGCGAAACGGGACGGTGTGCTGGAGGGGGAAGCATTCGAACGAGATGAGGGGCATGGAACTACTCGGAGTGGTCTTACTCGGAAAGAGCACTGTAATAGAAAATAATATTTTTTTTCAAAAAATTATTTTTGTTTAATTAAATTAAATATTAACTTACTCCAAGCGAACAGTGGACAAATAGTTTTAAAAATCAGAAATAATCGCAACTTTCAAGCATTATTGAATTTGAATATCATGATTTTTTTGAAAAAACCTGCACTTCCTCTCTCTATTTTAAACGGAAATTGCTGAAAACAGTAACAAATTGTTCAAACAGTACATCATACATCTAATATAAACGTATGGTGGTGATAGTTGAAAAGTAATATTTTACTCGTATTCCATGGCTATTTATAAAGAGACATGTTGAGTTTCAACTCGACTCAACTCATATTTATGATTCTGTGTGAAACTTAAAAAAGCGCGCTTTTTCTTTTTGGAAATATGCGTTAATCTTCATGGGGCTAGCGTCACCTCTAAATATCATTGTTAAAAAAAAAAAAAAAAAAATAATGGATTTATTTTTGTGTGGATCTAAACAAATTTGCGGGCGATATGCATGCAAAATTTATTAAAATATGTTTGGACCACCCTGATGTAACATGTACTCGCTGTCCAAATAAATTTATTAATAAATCAATTTTTCTTAATTAATTCATTGAAGTAGTACATTGTTATGACTTTAATACTTAGTGATCATATTATGTAAGTAGCATAAGAATCTTAGAACATGAAAAATTGTAAATAAAAGTTCTTGAAAGTATATTGAATAAAAATTATGAGACCATTTTGTTGCATTTTTAACCTTTTCCATTGCATACCAAAGAGCAGGTACTAAGAGCATGAAAAATCGGACATTCGGGATATTTTCAAAAATAACATTTTTCACCAAAAATAGATAAGAAAGTTAAATAATTGGCATAAGTATAGCCGAAAGTTAAAGGCAAAGTGCCGTTATTTAACTGTCGTATCTATATTTTAGGATTTTCGAATAAATGTGATTTTTAGACATATATAAAGAATGACAAATTTTTTTACTTGTTTGACTGCCTGACATTGTATTTGGAAAAATTCAATGAAAATATTATAGTTTTCGAAGTACATATAAAGCAGCTATCGCCATATGGACGTAGGGTCTTTATACAGACAAATTTATAAAGCAAATGAAACATATCACTGTCTTGTCCACTATATATAATCTATATATAGTTTTCTTCACCTGGGCAACGTGAATGGTCCACGGGGTAACCCGCAATCAGTTGGTTACTAAGCAATAAGTTTATTATTAATTAATTAATTTATTATTCAATACATTAATTATATACTAAAAATGAATTAAAACAGTGAAACAAATGGAAAATTTAGTTTAAATCATTTTATTACCAAATTTATTTATTTTCAGTGTGAACTATTTTAATGTATATCCGTACAGCACCGGGATATTTCAGTATATCAAATTTATTTCTAAAGATACCCTGTAGATATCCTACAGATATCTTCTAGATATCAAGACAAGGCGGCTGTTTATGTATTCCTGATACCCATGAGATATCCTGGGATGTTTTTCGGACATTAAAATATCGAGCGTAAGATATATAGAAAATTACAATATCTCAATTGGACATTGGAATATCCCAGAAACGTAGAAAGAGCATTCCAGGATATCTGTAGTGTATCCCAGGAATATAGAAATTTCCGCCTTGTGCGGATTTTCTACGGATTCTGATATACAGGGTGTCCCAGACTCAAGTGTACGGTCTTATATAGCTGTATAAAAATAAAAATGATAAATCGAATATTCCTTTTCCAAAAATCAGTTGAAGTTTTAGTTGTTAAATTATAAAATATTTAAGCTAGACCAATCAGGAGCGCCAAACAGTCCAAACAGTGGTGTGGGCGTGAGCGGGAATCCAGCGTAGTTGTCTCCCGTCGCTAACCCCACCTCTGCGCACGCTTCGAAAACACTGCGTTTGATTTTCGCTCACACACACGCGACTGCTTATATGGCGCTCCTGATTGGTTCAGCTTAAATATTTTATAACTCAAAAACTAAAAGTTTAACTGAATTTTGGAAAAGGAATTTTTAATTTAATTTTTTTATTTTTGTGCAGCTATATAAGTCCGGACACTTGAGTCTGGGACACCCTGTTAATCCCCATGAAATCATTGGATGTTAAATGAAAATTTAGAAATATCCCAGTGCTGTACGTGTAACACAATTACATTACACTATCATTAATAACGAAGTAACAAATTTTGTTTAAGGGAAAGTGGGGTATGGTGCCAGTGCGCGGCACGGTGATTAAAAACAAAGAACGCCCGTGTTTCTTGATTTTCATATAAGTTTTTTTTTACATAAAATAGCTTTCTTTAGTACCAAAGAAAGCTATTTTACGTCACACAGCAACTGATATGAAAATAAAGAAACACGGGCGTTATTTGTTTCAATCACCGTGCCCCGCACTGCCACCATATCCCAGTTTCCCTGCTATGTTTAATTTCCATTTGTTATTAAAAAATGTTTTACAATTCTACGTACATTTTTTTATATTTTATATTTTGATATTTAAAACTATAAATTTCAGCGTACGCTGATAACATTTATAAAAAAAGTATAGTTACCGAACCATACTGCCCTTTCTATCGATGACAAAAATACGAGCTGGGTAACGTGTTTGCCGGAGAGTCTGTTTCGCAGCTTGGATACTATCAAGCCTGCTTTATAGAAAAGCCTCTCCGATTTGCCAGAATCGGCAAATATTCCATCGCCACTTCATAGAGGTGGGGATACTGAGGCCTCATATTCACCAATTCCTCGTATGGGTTTGTTTCCTGTGGAACGACCGGACGATTCAAATATTGGCGAAGCTCCACTGCGACACCTCCTGCTGCGTCCTTAATACTAATACGATTTTCTTTAGAAACGGAATAAGTGTCAGCGACTGACTTTTCAACATAAAATTTTAATAGTAACTAAAGTCTTGATTATTTTATTGCAGTATGTTTACATTACTTTTCAATAGATGTAATTGAAAAGAGAAGTTCACAAAGTGCTCCTTTGTTGTACATTATTGGATATTTTAATATCACGGTTTTGGTTGACTGATACTTTTGATTCTTTTGAAAGTCTAACAATATATAATCCATCCAATATATATTCCATCGCGCCTTCCACTTATCCCAACGAAAACTTCTTGCAAACTGACGTCTGCAAACTTTCAACATATTTAATTAAACATATCGGAATTTATTGATACTGAATAGGATTTAGATTTTTCAACTATATTTCAAATCTATAACTTACCTTTCTACGTTGTGCACAATGTTAATAGATTGTTATGCTGCAAAAAGCATCAGCCAACATTTTTGTGTTGAACATATTTGTGTATATTTTACATACAATGTAAAAAACGGTGATAGTAAAATATTCAATAATGTACAACAAAGAAACACTGTGAACTTCTCTTTTCAATTACATTCATTGAAAAGAAATGTAAACATACTGAAATAAAATAATTAAGACTTTAGTTACAATTAAAATTGTATGTTGAAAAGAGATGGAAGCGGAACATGTGGTCCCGGAGGGCATTTCCCCGGGTTGGGCATGTCTGAGCTAAGTCATTGTTTAGGACCCCCAACCTAAGTGAGCCTCAAACTTTAACAAAGGAGTTTGTCAACTTTGCAAAGTGTAACTCTTCTTGCCACACTGGCAAGCACGATGAGTTCTCTATGATTAGAAATATTGGTTGCAGCCCAATATGTTAAAATAATATTTTCTTCTAGTTAATTATTATTTTTTAATTTTCCTTGTAAATCATGATAAGGTGGTATTTTTAGGAATCAATAGCACAGTAAGTGAATGCTGAGAATTCGCGCCGCGATTCATACGCTATTCGGGCGAGCATGCGTAGTGGTTTGTAGTTGTTTGAAGTAGTATCTCCCACTTTCTCACTCTTATTTACGGAAGAGTGTGCGTGAGAAAAGGAAACAACTGCCTCTTTAGTGCGCATCAGAACCGAAGGACCGATTGAAGAGCCGGTTCCAGAAGCGACTCTCGACCATTCAGCACCGGTTCCAAATAACCGGTTCTGATAAATGAAGACTCGGTTCTTCGCAGGAACAGGAACCGGTTCGACCGTCCCTAATTGTGGGCTCCCACGCACGCTTCTTGCTTCTCACACTAGGTCACTCTAATTCGTATGTCCACGTATCGCCAGGTATTCAGCAGCGCCACCCACGTGGGCCATTTCGGCGAAACTTGGGAGAAGCGGCAATCACAATTTTCACCCAAGCTTATCTCAAGCTTGGCATCAACATTGACAGACTTGGGCAAAATATTCACCCAACATTGACTCAAGCTTCGTGCACTAACGTATCGCCACTGTAGGGTCTTAATACCCCCACTACAACACTCAGCGGAGTGGAACTAGCGAGCGAGTCTCCTATCTATAGGTATGCGACCCGTGGTCGAATAGGCAACGGAAGAGGGACGGAGTTTCCTCCCGCTCAGATCGATTCAGTCACTGCTGGTGTTAGCAGTAGTCTCTAGCCATGTCAGGCTTTTATTCTTTATGTTGGCGCTAGTACGCGCAATGTACTTAGCTTAATAAATGTCTATTAGTTGTTACTAAAGTGTTGTGACATATTCTTGCCACATGTAATGCGGTTATAGGCCGCACTCTATAATTTATTGATTGATATAATCTTTACCTACACCACGCATTCAGCAGCGCCACCTATTGAGCAGCGGCATCGCTGCTTCAAACTCAGTAGATAAGAAAGATTTTGATTACAATGCGCATCCATACCACCAGGAGACCTTAGACCGCAGCGTCATCTTTCGGAAGGCTGGCGTAATAAACGCGTCAAAACAACGGCCAAACTTGTGAAAAGTTGCCATAACCATTCTCGCCCAAGCTTCATTCAAGCTTGACACCAAACTTGGGAGACTTGTACACAATCTTCGGCCAAGCTTGACCCAAGTTTCGGTGCTATTAGGGTTAGGGTGGCCCAAAAAAGTACATTCTGGAACTTTCGACCGGCGATTTCTCCAGATCATTCCTAATAGCACGGAACGTGTAAAATGTCCGCCGCTTGGGAACGTTCCATTAGGACCTGAGGGGAACCTTCCATTATTGTTATTTTTAACAAAAATGATCTCGTAAACCGTAAGAGATAGGTGAAGATGGATGTCATTTTTGAGTTATGAGTACCGCATATACTATCTATAATATGATATCCATTTCATAAACTGATATCGATTTTGACCTATCACTTACGGTTTACGCGATATTTATTTATAATAATAACAATAACGGTAATTTATGTTTGGAACGTTCCCAACCGGCGGACATTTACACCTCCCGGGAATGTTCCTGTAACGTTCCGAAGGTGGCCGCGGAAAGTTTCGTGCTATTAGGGGTACTCTCTTAGAAACAAATGAATTCGTTTTTTTTGTATTTAAAAAAGCGGCCCGCTGTGCGGGCACATTCTTGACGCGCGCTGTGCTCGCGGTCCTCTTCGCTCGCAAGTTTGAGCGCGCCTAAGGCGCGCTTCTGTTGAATCTCGCACTTCGCACTCGAAAATTCATTCTTTGCATTTGGAGTTTTTGGAAGACTTTTTGAAAGCTGCAATTCCTTGTTGAAATTTTTTTCATTATATCACGCCGTTTGGTTCGAAATTTGAATTTTCGATTTTCTGCATTGTACGTTCGGTAAATGAAACCAAAATGACAAGTCCTATTGAAAAATAGCTAAAAGAAATTTTGTAAGGCTTTTTAAAAGCTATAGTTGAGTAGAAATTTCTCAAGTGAGCCTACGATTTTTGATGTTGGAAGAAAAATTAAAACTAAGTATTGGAAAATAATCTACTCATTAGTATAAGAGCACGTTATAAAATTTTTTGAGAAAAATCCATTTGTTTATTTACAATGTCCGATTAAACATTTCTGCATCGTTTGATTAACGAATTATTATTTCGTAAACTATTCATGGAAAATTGATGAAAATTTCAG
>CAKNWT010270042.1:248-20405 GCA_932066315.1 Andricus coriarius
ACTGCAAAGCAAACTTGAAGGTGCTATCGTCATGGAAAAACCAAATATAAAATGGAGCGATGTCGCTGGTTTGGATTTAGCTAAAGAAGCTTTGAAGGAAGCAGTCATCTTGCCTATTAAATTCCCTCAACTCTTCACAGGAAAAAGAGTTCCGTGGAAGGGTATTTTATTATTCGGGGTAAGGCTTTTTGTTACTCTCGAGAAAAATTTACCTATATTCAGTTGTGTAGTCCCAAAAAAAGGAATGGTCTGGCGGTGCTTTTGTAGAAACTTGGACTTAGAATGGAAACTGAGAGAATAAGCTAGAGACGTGATCTCTAACTTAGGAAATTAAATTCTTGAAAATTACCTAAAACTTACCCAAAATAGTATCGTGAAATTTACCGAAAATTTCTTCAAGTTAACCAGAAAAATTAAGAAAGTTATTGCAAAGTTCTTCGGCATTTATGAGAATATTGTGAACTCATTAATATTCATATAAAGCCATAAATATTTATCGGTCAAAAATAATGCATGATGAAAAAAATATTAGCACACATTTTAATACTATTATATTATGAATGTATTTCAGCTGATGTGGAAATTTGATTTCGGACATGCCTTAATATGAGATTCAAAAAATTCATTTTTGCTCAGAATTATAGTACGCCATGTCCACAAAATATTTATAAATGACCTATTTATAATGAAATTCTTAAGTAAAAAGTTGAAAAGAATGATAGTTTACATTCTTCTGTTATATTACATACCTCGAATTATACGAATTATTCGAAAATTATTGACCTTTAAGTAATATTTCGATGGTTACTTTTAAGGTTAAATATATTTTTGAAAATTGTTATTTCTCAAATTGAACTTAAGGTATCCATATAAAATATGCACTACGAAGTTGGCATTTTTCCACTTATAGCAATATAAAAAAGGACATGGCGTGATATAATTCTAACTTTTAATTAACGTCGTTATTTTAATTGATAATTGTAGCAGCTGAGGAAATAAATTTCAGGGAAAAATTAATTTAAAAACAAAATTTAACCATTACCGAGCCTACAAATAATAATAGTTCGAAAATTTCAAAAAGTGGACATGGCGTAATATAACTCTAGGGCGACGTCTAAAAAAGTTTTAAACTTGACAGACAATAAATTGAGACACTAATAAGGACAACTAGGTATAGCCCAAAATTAAATTTCGCAGAAGAAACAATCTATGAAAAACTTTAAAAACGATCTTTTCTTATAAAAAATCACATGAAACATAAAATATAAGTTTAATCCTCATCATTGTTTCTCTTAGTAAAAGGAAGAAAACCCAAAATAGGCTTTACCCAATTTGTTTCTTTACATATTTCTAACATTTATCGATAGGCCAAAACCTAAAGTACTTGTACCTGTAAAAAACTATTTTCGAGCAAAGTGGGCTTTGGTCGCCTCAATTATTTTCCTTAAATTTATCAAATTTTAATCTTTTTGAAATAAATTAGAGGAGAAAAATGAATAATTTTTTTAAATTTCGCAATTTTTACCTGTTTACTTTCAAAAGTCTTCTACTAACATTTTTTCACATTTGCTGATTGCAAGTATCTGCATCGTATATTCTAAGAAAATGTTAATTCTGCCTAATAGGCGATTCGCCTTCCTGACATGCTAAAAAAGGTCATTAAACTGATTAAAGTTGTCATTTTCGAATGTAGGTCGGGAATTACGGCAATCGGTATTTCCAGAGATGTTTTGACAATATTTTGCGTAATAATTCAGTAAATCTTTACAATAAATCTCCCTTTCTTAGTGCAAATATTATTTAATACTACCCGAAATCGATGTTTAATACTTTTGGTTAACAATGCCCCTTATAATATAACCTGAGTGTCTGAGACTCTGAAACTCGTACACTCACTTGTCTTCAATATATTGTAAAATTCTAGAAAAATGTCTCTTGAAAGTTTTTTCTATCTCGCGTTATTTTCGCGATTTTTGCGAAAGTATGTATAAAAGCCTTGAAGATTTTCTTTCTTAACAATACAATTGTATGTTGTGATGAAAAACCAAAAAGGAATGTTAAATAATGTTCTTCTTTGTTTTTAAGACACTATAAAATTGTTTTGTTGAGAAAAAAATCAATCATAAAGAATTTTATAAATATTTTCTCAAAAATATCGAAAATAAGACGAGATAGAAAAAAGTGTCAAGAGACATTTTTAAAAAACTTTTTTAAAGAAACAATTTCATTCCTTTGACTTTTTTTAAATCTTGTGTCGTTCTTTTTTTCGTTTCTTTTTTCAGACAAAATCCAGGCAGAATCTAGAAAAAAAAAATCGAGAGAAAAAACGGTAGAATTTTGAATAAACTAACGTTGAATATTTTTAGAAAAACCGCCGCCATTTTGTGACTTTTAAACTTTTTTAAATTTTCCAACGAATCTCGAAAGAGGACGAGAAATTATATTTATTGATAATCTGCGTTTAAAATTTTTTTAATTTAAATACTCATAACTTTTTCAACAAAAAATTCGACAAATCGGTAAGATACGTGTCGTCTTATTTACTTTAAAAAACAACAAAATTTCAGTGAGAAATATTTATGTGTCTTCAGGATAGACTGCCTTCTTTATTTGAAATGAATTCGGTCAGCAGAATCAATTTACAACTTGGGAAAATCCCACAAACATGATTTACTGTAATCATAAAATTCTGAATCATAATATAATCCATTTCCATAAATATATTTGCAAAACGTATTGCTGACATTAAGTGGGTTCCACGCCGTCTTAAAATTAAATTCTTCATACGGTGTAAATGGTCCTTTTAATGCTAACTAGAACCATTTTTCGTGCGAGAAGAAAGTGGTTTGGCGCCGCCAGGCCTGCAACAAAAGTACCTGGCGGCGCCAGGGCTCGCCAGGTAGTAAATGCGATATTGAAATACATACATTTTTTTACAGCCACCAGGTACCGGTAAATCTTTCTTAGCAAAGGCAGTAGCGACAGAAGCCGACAATTCCACCTTCTTTTCCGTCTCTTCCTCCGATTTGGTGAGCAAGTGGCTCGGAGAATCTGAGAAACTCGTCAAGAATTTATTCGAGTTGGCCCGTCAACATAAACCTAGCATCATTTTCATCGATGAAGTGGATTCTCTTTGCTCGTCTCGATCCGACAACGAATCGGAATCGGCACGGAGAATAAAAACCGAATTTCTAGTACAAATGCAGGGTAAAAATTTATCTTGAGTTTATCAAACAAAGTTCATGGTGTCTGCCTGACCGGGACACCGGGAATATAAAACAATCAGTCGGTAGACACTTTGAAGTTGATTTTATAATTTGAAAATAAAATAACGACATTTCCAGGAGTGGGAAATGACAATGACGGTATCCTTGTCCTTGGGGCGACGAATATTCCCTGGGTTCTGGACTCTGCAATCAGAAGAAGATTCGAGAAGAGGATTTACATTCCTCTCCCGGAATTGCAGGCTCGAGCGATTATGTTCAAACTCCACTTGGGAAATACGGCTCATGTTTTAACAGATGAGGATTTCAAGCAGCTTGCAGCTTCTACCGAAGGATACTCAGGGGCTGACATAAGCATCATCGTCAGGGACGCGTTGATGCAACCTGTTAGGCAGGTTCAGACCGCAACGCACTTTAAAAAAGTTAGAGGTCCTTCGCCCAAAGATCCTTCGATTATCGTTGACAATTTGCTTACTCCTTGCTCTCCTGGTGATCCAAATGCAATTGAGATGAATTGGATGGACATCGAGGGTCATGAGTTGTTTGAACCGCCCGTCACAATGGTGAGTTTGTGGAATTGCAAAAGAATGCAGATTGAACAATTTGTGATTTTGAAACGTTTGAAATACAAATGAGACAACCCTATCATTCGATTTTGATGACAATTAGATTAAAGAGCTTTCAAATATGAAACTTCATACAAAGGTCGGTTTTTTGATGCTCATCAAAAGTCGTAATGAGAAAATTTCACCGCAAGGCTTTTTCCATACATTTTATGCGGGGCCCTTTGAATATATTTGAATATTTCAAAAGATTTCTAAGGCTTCACAAACATTCCAAACATTGCAAAAGATTTCAACAATATTTCAAAGATCTCAACGATTTCAAAATTTTCGCAAAGATTTTACAAGGATTTTAAAGATTTTATAAAGATTTCACGAAGGCTTTTACACCAGATTTCAATTATTTTAAAAGATTTCACCAATATTTCAAAGATCTCAATGATTTCAGAAGCTTTCACGAAGAATTTTACATCAGATTTCAATTAATTTAAAGTTTGTCAAATATTTCACAAAAATTTCATAGATCTCACAAACATTTCAGAAGATTTCACAAACATTTTAGAAGGTTTCACGAAGACTTTTACACCTGATTTCAATGATTTTAAAGATTACCAAAGATTTCGCAAAAATTTCACAGATTTCACAAAGATTTCAAAGTTTTCGAAAGATTGTACAAGGATTTCAAATATTTGATAAAAATTTACGAAGAATTTTACACCAGATTTCAATGATTGCAAAAGATTTCACAAAAATTTCACCAATATTTGAATATCTCAATGATTTCAAAAATTTTACAAATATTTCAGAAGATTTCACCAATATTTCAAAGATCTCAATGATTTCAAAGGCTTCACCAATATTTTCAAGAGTTTTACATCAGATTTAAAAGATTTCCGAAAAATTTCACAAATATTTCAAATTCTGTAAAAGGTTTCACAAAGATTTTACAAGGATTTTATAAAGATTTCATATGTCGTTTGCACCAGATGTCAAAGATTGCAAAAGATTCCATAAATATTCGAGAAGATTTCACAAAGATTTCACCAATTTTCCAAAGATCTCAATGATTTCACAGGTTTCACAAATATTTCAGAAGATTTCACCTATATTTCAATGATCTCAATGACTTCAAACATTTCACAAATATTTTAGAAGATTCCCCGAAAATGTCAAAAATTTCACCAATATTTCAAAGATCTCAATGATTTCAAAGATTGCAAAAGATTTCACAAAGATTTTACAAGGATTTCAAAAATTTCGCGAAGACTTTTACACTAGATTTAAATTATTTTAAAGATTTCACGAAGATTTTGCAAGAATTTTATCAATTTCATGAAGATTTTTACACCAGATTTAAAAAATTACAAAAGATTTTAGAAAAACTTCACAAATATTTCAAAGATTGTAAAAGGTTTCACAAAGATTTTACAATGCTTTTGCATCAGATTTCGAGAGTGATAAACTTATCAAATTATAAAGTGTTTGAAAAGTTTGAAATTATAATTTTTTCCGAATCTTTGGAATGAATTCTGTAGAATTGAGTTGCTATATAGTTTCAGAATTTCAAAACTGTTAATGTGAAAACATTGAAATTTTAAAAGAACACGAATTTAAAGAATCTAAATTTTAAAGCCTCGATATTTTTAAGCTAAACAAATATAAAAACTAACTTTTGAATTTGAAAGTGTGTATATTTAAAAACGTACAACTTCTAAGTTAAAAAAATGTAAAGTCCAATTTGATAGCATCCAAGCCTAAAATTTTGAGTTTCTGAATTTAGAAAGTCCTCAAAATTGGTGACAGATTATGTACTTCAAAAAGGGGTTAAAGTTCAATTTAAAGGCAAGAAAACGGACGTCCCCGGAAGTTAAAAAATCTTCTAAAATAAAAGCTTTCGAAAAGAAGTTTAAATGAATGTTATAGGTTCTAAACTTAAAAGCCTTTATATTTCAATACAGTTGAAGTAAATCTGAATGGAAATCAACTTTGTATTTTGAAGTAAACTCAGCCTGAGCGAAGAATCATGATTGGAAGCTAGCGATTTTTATTAGAATCTTCAAAATTGAAAGCTTCACAATTGAAATGGCCAAAATAATACAAAATTCTTTAATACTTGAATACTTCAAAAAGTAGTACATTAAATCGTACTTGGAAAATTTTAAAGAAAATTAAAATTCAAAATAAAATTTTAAAAAATGGATAAGAAATTCTTGCAAATAAAAATGAATTCTTGGCTTGTAAATGTAGATGCGTAAAAATGCAAAAATATACAAATTTTAAAGATTCTTAAAATTATATTCTAAACTAAAGATTTAAATGTACTATATTCTAATTCGAAAGCTTCAAGTTTGAACGCTTAAAAGATAAAATGTTCTCTATGCCAACTACATTTTTCTTTGATCAATCCATTTATTTTTTATTTTAGCGAGATATGTTGAAATCGCTATCGACAACTCGGCCAACAGTGAACGAGGACGACATGAAGAAGCTGGAGAAGTTCAAGGAAGACTTCGGTCAGGAAGGTTGATGTTGGGATTTCCGGGCGAGGGTACAAGAATCTTCAGGCACACGAATACTTCAGTTAATCACGCTTGCCTTATTCTCTTCTTGGACATTACTCCTCTCCGCAGTGACTGCATCAAACCATCTGAAAAGTATCCCTTTACCTCTCACAATGAGCGATTGCTGGATACCACTTGTATATTAGCATGTTTTTTTTCTCATGTCGAGACAATCGACACCTTCGAAACTAAGGAAGAAACTATTTTTTGAGATAAACGATATTTAGAATCGAACCTTTAATGTATTCTTTTCTATCTCTGTACGATGTAGACCTTCACAATTTAGACTCTCTTCGATATCTATATGTATTATAACTATTTGAAATATGATCTAGACAAAATTTAAGAATTTAAGACACGTGCTGAAAGATATAAGATTATAAAATAGGAGATTAATTGAGAGGCATAATACCGACATGTATCTAAAATTTTATTATGAATTTTGTTACGCATTTTTACTTTGCAGTTTGCCGAATTAGTTTTACTTGATTAATTAAAAATCTCTCATCTTACACGATGTACATGTGTGTGTTACAAATCGGAACACTTGTTTTTCTGTACATTATTTTTATTGTTAACTAAATAAATAACAAATTAGTTATACAGTAACCGAATTCGAAATATAGAAAGCTTCCAGATTTTTTAGCGGACAAGTATAAAAACATTCGAAATAAAAGAACCAAGAATTTCAAGAGCAACAGAAACGGAAAGTTTTTGAATTATTTTGAGTCGAATGTTTGCTCTGCCGTTTTTGCGTTGAACTGTAGAATTTGAAATAGATCTATCAATTCCCTTGAGGTTTCGCGGGGCTAAAATAGGTCGTTAAAATTCGTAATTCTGAGAGCTTTGAAAAATTCATAAACGTTAATTTTTTCGTAATCTGCATAATGTGTCCAATAGGGTGGTCCAAAAATTCGATTTTTGGTTATCGACCCAAAGTACTTCTTATAAACTTATTGTGAATTAAAGTATAGTCATCTTTTAAGGAATGTTCGAGGAATAATTTCCACCCAATAAATTTCAATTTTGACCCCCCAAACCCCTTTTATTTTGCCCGGAGTTACGAGTTTCAACCTTTCAAAATTTCGATGGATTTTTAATTAGAGTTTATCTAGGGAAAAATATTTGTATGGAATCCATAAAACTATAATAAATTTTAAAAGCTCTGGAAATTCTCGTAAAATTGTTTTGACTCTAAAAAATTTCACACGCTACTGAAAGTGTAGGTACCTGGAAAAAAAATTGAGAAGACTTCAACAATAAAATGGCAAGATCTTAATTTAATGCAGGTTTCTTGCCATTTTGATTGCTGAAGTCTTCTCAATTTTTATCAGGTACCTATATTTTAGGCATGAGACAATTTTTAGATAATTTCCAGATGTTATAAAATTTAATTTAGTTTTACGAAGTTCATAAAAATAAGATAAATAAGGGGAAAGATTGGTAGGTTGCTTAAAAAGTTTACCCTATTAATTAAAAAGCTCTTATTTTACACGATTTACATTTGAGTTTTACAAACAACCAAAATACGTGTTCGTAATGTAAATTATTTGTGTTGTTAAGTAAATAAATAACAGAGTAGCTATACAGCTTACGGTTTGGACGATTTACAAATGGCAACGACCTGAGGTATCTGGTATATAATAAGTCTGTACATAATATCTGGGTAGCACAAAGTTATGTGGTCATTGAGGACACTGTCTTACAAAATCTGAGTCTAGATACACAACCGTGATTGTGATATCGTCTCGAAAAACTCGAACGACTTCACTAGGAAGTGTCAAGTATTGAGAAAGCTTACCGTGGTCGATACCATATTCTGTGCCACCCAGGGCGTTTCTTAAAAGATGCGTTGCAGCGTTACTATCCTGCGGTTTTTTCTTCAGACCCACTTTTCTTTGCAAAAGCATTTTATTAATCTCTGACAACTTCATATTTTTTCGAGGTAACTTTAGAGGATTTAGAGTGACCTTGCCTCTCATGTGTTCGCCGACTAGTTTTACAGCCTGGAGTGGCGTCAGCATATCCCAGAGCCCGTCACTACCGAGAATCAAGAATTTATCGCTTGGCCTCAGTCTGTGGTATTTTATTTCCGGCTTTGCAGTCAGGTAGGGAGGAGTATGATAGTTTGGAGGGATGGCACTTTCACCGAGGAACGGGACGACTTTTGTCTCCAAGGTCTCTCTACTCCACTTATATCTAAAATCTCCGAGAGCTCGTAGAGGTGCTAGTTGGCCCAGGAGACGTTCCATTTTTATGACTGTGGTTCTTTCGCTCTCGGGGTGTTCAGAGAGAATTCTTTCGACTTCAACTCGATTGTCGATGTTGTGCTCGACGGTCATTGTTTTTGCGGACCATGTGTCGTCCTCTGGAAGAGAAATGTGTGTAGTTAGACTATTTAGAGATTCCATTTCTAAAAAGACAAAGGTGTTGATCACTCTTGAAATCTGGTTTACAAGCCTTCATGACACCTTCGAAATCTTTATGCAATCTTTTGAAATCTAGTGTACACCAAGTCGAGTAGTAAATCCCTCGTAAGGAGATGAATTGAACCGCTGGCAATCAAAAGGGGATACGCCCGAAACGCCGTCGTTTGAGTTGGCCCCAGGGTCATATTCTTTTTTAGGTCAAATTTTAATTTTTTAATAACATATCCCAGTAGGAAATTTTATTGCGCATATTTTTAGTCCCATAAATAAATGTGATAACTTCATTAGTTTTCGAAATAATCAAGAAAATCTTACTTTTTTCTGCAATCGCAAAATACGACTTTTTTGTGTTCAACTCGCCACAAATTCTAGAATAATAAGAATTTTGCAATAAAAATTTCAGAAAATATGCACCATCATATAACGAAACTAACGGTATTCATAGAATTCCAATGAATTGTCACTAAAAATTTACAACGATTTTTATTCTTCTCATGGCGTAAATTGGATATTGAAAGTTTTAAACGCTTCGGGAGTCGAAAGAATTTTCAGAAAATTAAAATTAACGGTCACCTAAACTTTTGTTAGGATTCAAGAAAGTTTTTTGGCAAATATCAGGGAATTTTTATTACAAAATTCCTATTATTGTAGAACTTGTGGCGAGTTGAACACAAAAAATTCTTATTTTGCGATTGCAGAAAAAAGTAAGGTTTTTTTTTATTATTTCGAAAACTAATGAAGTTATCACATTTATTTATAGGACTAAAAATATGCGCAATAAAATTTCCTATTGGGATGTGTTATTAAAAATTAAAATTTGACCTGAAAAAAAATATGACCCAGGGGCCAACTAAAACGATGGCGTTTCGGGCGTATCCCCTTTTGATCGCCAGCGGTTCAAATGATAGTTTTAGCTTGGACTAAATATACTTTAGAATGTAGATATTATTTGAGGGACGATGATTAAGAGTGCCCAATAAAAATTTGAATTTTTTAATTTTGCAGACGCTACCCCCTAAATTTCTTCGTTTTGGTCAAAAAATACTGCCATCAATTTTATTTCATTTAAAAAAAATTGGTCAGTGTTTCCGCTAGCCCGTTTTAGGTCTGAAAATAAATTGTATTAGTTATTGATTTTTGAAAAGTACCAATTAAAGGCTAAACATTTTTTTGCCCATGAAATTATTTCTTACTTATTAGGAAACCAACCCTAAAATTTATGAAACAAAAAAAGTTTTTTCAAGATATTATCGGGCTAAAAATACGAAAATGTGTAATTTGATTACAGTTAATTTTTTTAAATGCCCCCTAAATATTTTTTACCCTGAAATAATATGAACAGGATTTCTTCTACAATATAAAGAGAATATTCTCTATGATGAATAAATTTAAAAAAAGTATACCGGGTGACAAAAAAAACTTGAATTGCAATATACACAAAAAATACAAGTTTTTATAGCTAAAAGATTCCTATAGTACTTAAAAATATATTTTCCGACAAAAAGTCACTAATATTTTGAATTCAAAATAATTCGATTAAATTGATCAGGAATCCAGGTGAATTTAAACGAATTCAGGATGAATCCATAAAAATTCGGAGTGAATGCAACAACATTTTTTAGTGAAATTAAAAAGAATTCAAATAAATTGGAACAATCAACCGAATTGAAGTTAATTGAGAAATAAATTACAAAAAAAGCAATGAAATATATCAAATTCGAATAAATTTAGACAAATATAGGAGAAATGAGAAGAATTCGACGAAATTCATAAATATTCAAGTGAATTGAAACCCATTTAAAAACGTTCAGTAGAATCGAGTGAATTTAGAGGAATCTAAGTTAATTCCAAAGAATTCAAAAGCATTAAGGAAAAAGTAATAAGAATTAAGGGTGAAATCCAAATTAATTGCGCAAAATTAATAAAATTCAAAATATTTAATTGGTTTCAGTAAAACTGGAGTAAATTTAGACGAATTCAAGGAAATTAAAGAGCATTCGAAACAATTGATACGAATCCAACATGAATTTAAAGAGAATCAGGATAAACTCATAAAAATTAAAAGTGAATTTAAAATAACTCAAGTAAAATTCAAATAAAAATAACATTTAATTGAATAAAACTAGAGTGAATTAAGAGGGATATAAGGGAAATTAAAAAAATTCGATGAAATTCATACAAATTCAAGGTGAATTACTAAAATATTCAAGTGAATTAATAAAATCTCAAAATTGTTAATAAATGTCATTGAATTCATTAAGTTTAGAGTGAATTTAGAAAAATTCAAGGGAATTCTAAATAATTCGATGGAATGCTGAAAAATTCAAGGTGTGTTTAAAAGACTTCAGAGTGAAAAAAAACTCATTGAATTGAGTACAACGGAGTGAATTTATAATAAAACAAGTGAATTCTAAAGAACTCATAATAAATTAATAAGAATTCAGAATGAATTCCAAATGAATTGCAAAAAATTCAAAAATTGTTATTGCTTTCATTAAAACTGGAGTAAATTTAGAAGAATTCAAGAGGATTCGAAGAAATTAATAAGGATCCAAGATCAATTTAAACGAATTTAGGGTGAATTAAAAATAATTCGAGTGAATGCAACAAATTTTGTAGGTGAACCTAAAAGTGCCCAGGGTGAATTGGAAAAATTGAAAATCCAAAAAAGAACCATTAAATTTAGTGGATTTTAAGGGAATGCTTAAAATATTCATGGTGAATTCAAAAGAATTCAAAGATCACTAAAGTGATACTTTTATTTTGAAAAGTGTCTATAGTGAATTTATCTTAAAAAATTGATGAAAGCTTTAGTTTCTTTTCAAGTAAATTATAGCTAAAAATATATTTTAAAGTACTAGAGAGAATATTTGATTTATATTTTTGAAGAAATGCTATGCATAATGTTCCAGAAAAAAAGGTTTGCGGGCCGTTTCAGACCATTAATTGTAATGAAATCACAAATTTTCGCATTCTTAGCCCGATAATATCTTCAAACAATGTTTTTACTTCATAAAATTTAAGGCTCATTCCTTAATAAATAACAGATATTTGAATAGGTCTAGCCGAACCTCTAAACAATTTTGTAAAAATAAAAGAAAATGTATGGCAGTACTTTTTTACCAAAAGAAAGAAATTTAGGGACTAGCGCTTGCGAAATTCAAATTATTTTTGGGCACCCTAATACGCAGTTTATGTAGTTAACTTCAATTTCAGCTCATTAAATTTGAAATTATAAAAAAGCAAACAAGAATCAAAATACTTGAAAATAAATTGAAATTGTTACATAAAATATTACCTTGAAAATTAAAAAGATTTGAGAATAAAGTGATTGTATTTTATCCTACATAACGTACATAAATAACTTACTAATTAATTAATTAATGAAAAATTAAATTAAACAATTAATTAACATATATAAATAAATAAATTTTTTTAATTACCGGAAAGAACCCCGAGAACAGCTTGACAGTCTCCACAACCAGCCACGTGCAGATGTGGGCCACAAAAGTGAGCAACGACAGCAACAGCACCAGACATTGCCACAGCCAAAGTTTTCGCAGCGTCTTTTCTGCTCAAATCGATAAGAGCTTCGTTAGAAAAATCGTTGTCCAACCTGAGAAATGCATTTTCGAATGCCGTTTCGATTTGAATCTCATTGCTAGGATCCGACTGGGATAATTCCCTCACAAAACTTAGCAAACTCGTCCGATACAGATCCCTGATCTCTGCGACGAATTCCACCTGACTTTCGAAGGTTTCTAGCAACTCTAGTTTATTTTCTGTGTTCGCTGAATCTAAATACTGTTTTAAAAGAGCCTGGGGAAGCAAACAGGCGGAAATGTAGTGAAAAAGTCGTTTTGATACGACTTGAGCACACGCCGCACCTCCGTGGCCATCGAATATTCCAAAAAGGATTCCTATAATCAAACAAGTTTTTGATGGCAGAGATTACTCTACTTTAATTTAATTAATTTAAAAGTCATTTTGTAAACCAGAGAAATATTGAATTCTGGAAATGAAAATATAATTTTTTTGTGAAAAATGGATGCAATCACAATGTTAACGAATATAATAAAAGAAGAAAAAAAACTAAATAAAGGGCAATTACCCTTAGTTGACAAACATTTTGCTTCAGATTTCGTATCTTCAATTGGATTATTTGATGCCAACTGATTCGATTCATAACTCTTTACTGCGGATGGTTCATTGAATTCCTTGCTGAATTCGTTACCTTGTAAAATATCAGAGACCTAAAAATAAATTAAATTTAAAAATAAAATATTGAATTAGGTAGACACAAATTGAAATCTTGGACTTTAAGAACTTTAGATTGAATGGCACAGTAATTTAAATGCTTTCCAATTTAAAACCGTTCTAGTTTAAATATCTTCGAATTTCAAGGCAGATACACTTCAAACTCTATAAATATATAAGCGTAGAATTTTGATCAAATCAAATTCCAACGCCCTGAAATGAAAAACTTCGTGTTTCGAAGACATCTAAATTGAATGTAATCTTTGCACAGTGAGCCTCCACCACCTTCAACCTAAAAGTTGTTAAACTCAATTAGTCTTTCCAGATAGCATTTTTCTGATGATTAATGAGTAGTTCAAAGGCAAATTTAAAATCTTAGACGTAAACAGAAAAAAAATTAATTGAAATAATGTGTAGTTTAGTTTTTTTAGTATTATGTCCAACAGGAAATGAAGTCAAAATTTTGCGAAATACTTTTTTAATATAAGAACTCCCAATCCTACAGGTTTTTTTAGTTAAATAAATGTATATACTTTTTTTGAAAATAGAATTGAATTTTAATTTGTTCATAACGGGTTCAATACTGTTTTTTTCTTGAAATATTTAAAACATTACAAAATTATCTAAAATTAATAAACAATAAAAAAAGTCGATTGAAAAAAGCTTTAATAGCCCTAATGACAAAAAAACATTTTCTACTTTACAAAAAACATCACTGAAACGCACAGTTTTTAATTTATTCAATTCTTTTATAATACATTCTTACTCAGTTTTTAATGTGAAATCACTCTTACTAAACCATAATCTTAAATATCTTCTTTAAATATTTAAAATGTTTAAAAACTACCCAAAAGTGGTAAAAAATAAAGAAAAGTCGAATGCGAAATCGCTTTAATCACCTCATTGACAAAAAACCATTTTCTTCTTTACAAAAAACCTCCACCAAACGCAGTTTTCAATTTATCCAATTTTTTCATAATACCTTCTTACTCAGTTTTAAATGTTGAATAACATTTCCTAAACAATAATTTAACATATATAAAACAAAGAATTTAATTTTACTTGTTTCAAAAAGGGCTACATTCTTTTTTTTTCTTTAAATAATGAAACCGTTTAAAAACTATCCAAAAATGATAAACAATAAAGAGAAGTTGAGTACAAAAACGCTTTAATAACCTTAGTGACGAAAAACCATTTTCGAGCTACACAAAAATTTCCATAAAACGAACAGTTTTCAATTTATCCAATTTTTGTACAATATATACTTTTTTACTCAGTTTTAAATGTGGAATAACATTTTTTAAACAATAGTTTAAAATAGGTAAAACAAAGAATTGAATTTGACCTATTTCAAAAAATGCATACTATAATGTTTATTTACACTCCATCCAAATAAAAATTTACTTGAAATATATACACTACCATCGGAAATTGTTGGTACGATCAAGGATAGTACTATTGAAAATCACTGCTGACTTTAAAACGTGATTACTCGTTCCAAAAAAGAGCAAAAAATTTAAAAAAATTAGAGAGCTTATTGAATTACGCATCGAATGAGCCCTAATAGAGATATTTTCGACCTTTTAAAGAGTATATAACACGTGAGAAGTTAGAAAAAATGCAAGAATTTCTCGATTTTTGTAAATACATCGAATTCAACTTGTGGCATGACCTAAGAGAGCTGCAGCAAAAATCTCAAATTCATACTATGCAGTTCTTAAAGACTCATCTTTAATTTAAGCTAATAAAACTTAAAAAAATCTTTACGGGTTCTCGAGATACGACTAAAAAAGTTGGCTAGAAAACGAATAAAGTCTCTGTCAAATGTCAAGTTTCAGTTGTTACAAGTAACTGAGTTACTTAAAAGTTACGGTATTAGTAACTTTGAGGATAACTAACTGAAAAGTAACTTTTTTGTTGAAAATTCATATTTTTGGTTCGAAAATGCAACTGTTTTGCAGGCAATTCGTTTTTTGGCTTGAAAATTCAACAATTTAGTAGATTTTTTTCTTTCTTTGTTCAAAATTCGGCTTTTCCATTTCAAAATTTCTATCTTTTGATAGAAAAATTTCATTTTTGTTGTTGAAAATTCAATTATTTTAGTAGAAAATTAATCTGATTTGGTTGAGAATTCAGATATTTTCTTGAAAATTCGTCTTTTTTAGTTGAATTAAACTATGTTTGATTTTATATTAAAATCTTTTTTGGTAGAAATAATATCAAATATTATATTTATCGTTGAGAACTCATCTATTTTGGTTGAAAATTAATTTATTTTGTTCAAAATTAAACCATTTGGGTAGAAAGTTCAGCTAGTTCGTTGAAAAATAACGGATATTTTTGTTGAAAATTCAACTTTTTTGTTGAAAATGTTGTTTTAGGTTTGAAAATTCATCTTTTTTGGTTACAAAATGTCTGTAGAGGGTCCAGTTATTTTGCTGAAAAATTGTCTCTTCTGGTTGAAAATTTAACATATTTCGTTTTTTGTGGAGAATTCAAACATTCTGGTAGAAAATTCAACAATTAGGTTGAAAATGAATTTTTTTGTTAGAAATTTAAATCTTTTATTGAAAGTTCGTCTTTTTGGTTTGAAAAAGGTAGGAAATTTAACTTTTTGGTTTGAAAATTAATTGCTTCTGGTAAAAAAAGGTAATATTTTTTGGTTAAAAATACAACTGTTTTGGTTGACTGAAAAATCATTCTTGGTTGGAATTTCAACTCTTCTGTTAAAAATTAATCTTTTTAGTTAGGAATTTGAATCGTTTTAAATTTAAGCATACAACACGCGTTTTGTCCGAAATTTCAAACATTTTAGACCCTGGCACTTAAAACTGTTACCAGGATTTCAGAATAATTAAGTCGTGAATCTAGACAAATTGTACTGAATTTAATCGAACTATTTTTAAGGTATAACAATTATAAGAATTATTTTCTACAGTCATGTAAATGGTATTTTCAACAATTTATCAGTCGAAAATTATGATTTGCATAGTACCGTGAAACGGGAGAATAGAATTGCTAGAATTGAATACGTGAGTCGTGATTTTAACTTGGAATTCAATACAAAAAATCATTTTTAATGGCTTCGAAAAATAAAGTCAACAAAACAACTAATTCTGGCAAACCTTCCGAACAATGAGGAAAAACAAAATCCGTTCAGAATCTGATATCGCAGGATATTCTGAGAGACATTTCTATTACTCAATTTGAATTTTATTCTACATATATATAGTTGTTCACTTGCCGAAATGTATTATGTATTTTTTATTTACTTTACCTAATGCCTATTTATTTTTAAATTAAGTTTTTAGGTATCATCATCTTAGTTACTTTGACTTTTAAATTATGAAATTAACGAAGTGAAAAAGTTATAAGTAACGTAACTGGAACTAGTTACTCAAAAAAAGTAACTTACCCAACACTGGCTGTTACTTTGGATATTTATGACAGGCCTCACAGTATGGTATAAAATAAAGTACCAAAGGGTACTAATCAATTAAATAAAAACTTTTAAAAATTAAAAAAAAATCATTGAACTAATTGGAATTGAATAAATTTAACAGAATTCAAGTGATTAAAATAATTCAAGAGATTTCCACAGAATTTAAAAGAATTCAGGGTGAATTCCAAAGAATAATGTCAAATCTCTTCAAATCTTTGAAACCCTACTAAAAAGCGACTAATGACTACAAAACAATTCAGAAGAATTCAAATGAATTGGAATATTTTTTGAATCTGAATTTAGAGGAATTTGAAATTCATAAAAAATCAAACTTAATTTAAAAAGAATCAAGTGAATTCGAAACAATTCAAAGATATGAAAAAATTCATTGAATTCAGCAAGTTTGAAATGAGTTAAGAAAAATTAAAAGGACATTCAAAAGAATTTGATGAAATATGTACGAATTTAATGTAAGTTTAAGACTTCAAGATGAATTAAACGAAAACTTTTAAAAATTTACTCAATTGAGTAACATTGAGTGAATTTAGAAGAACTCAAAACAATTGAAAAGAATTCAGGATAAAAATAATAAGAATTCAGGGCGAATTCCAAATGAATTGCACATAATATTTGATAATCTGTTGAAATCTTTGAAACTGTTTAAATCTCTTGAAAATGCCTTTGAATCTTTGAAAACACCCTAAAATATTTAAAAGTTTTGGAAATCTCTTCAAACTATTGAAACAAATACCAAATTTCTGGGAATCTTAATTTTTTTTAATATTTCAAATTCATTGATATCTTTTGAAATCCTTTGAAACTTTTTAAAGCTCATGAAAATGCCTGGGAATCTTTTAAAATATCCTCAAATATTTCAAATCCTTTGAAATCCCATTAAATTACTGCAATCAATTCAAAATTTCTTTGTAATCTTTTACAATAACCTAAAATATTTTGAATCCCTTAAAATCGTACCTTAAAATTTTGCAAATCATTTGATCATTTTATCAATTCATCCCGAGAACCACCTAATAAAAATTTAAAACAAAATCAAAAAGTCAATTAAAAAAATTAACAAATTTTTAAAAGAATTCAGGATAAATTAATAAGAATTCAGGGTGAATTTCAAAAACTAATGTCAAATCTCTTCAAATTTTTGATACCCTACCAAACACCTCACTTCTCATGAATAAATCCTTTAAAATCCACTAAAATATTATTAAAATACATTGAGAGCTTTAAAATCCCTCAAGATCATAAATCCTCCGAAGTCTTATGAAATAATGCTAAATCTTTTAAAATATATTAAAACGTAATCGTTCCATATCTCACGAAATTCTAGAAAATTCTTTATCCTAAAATATTTCAAACGATTTGAAATCCCTTCAAATTAATGAAATTAATTAATAATTCCTTGGAATCTTTTAAAAATCCCTCAAATATTTCGAATTAAATACTCTTGAAAATGCCTTAAAAGTTTTTAAAATACCCGAAAATCTTAAAATTCCCTTCAAATTATTGCAATCTATGAAAAAATTCTCGGAATCTTTAAAGATTCCCTGAAATATTTCAAAAGAATTCAAGACAATTAAGAAATAGTTATAGGCATGAATCGAGCACTGATGAACCCATCAGTTAATTTGTTGAAAGAGAATTGAATAATGTGATATTTTCATTAATAAAAGTGACTAAAAAATGATTTCAGAAAGAAATGGCTACTAGTGACTGTGTGGCAGCTCTGATATTTTTTACAGTTACTTCTTACATAAATTCCCTGATTTTTGCTATTTTTTTTCAAAATACAGGGTCTGGTCTGTGAGGCCTGTGAAGGAAAAAAACTGAAATTGACAGGACGTAATATGTGAAATCTAATCTTTAGTTTGAGCCAGTAAAAGTTCAAAAATATTCACGGGTTCCCAAGATATGACAATAAACGTTCAAGCGTGTATGCATCGAGATTGTGATTCATGCCACAAGTTGAAGTCCAGATACAAAATTCGAGAAATTCTCGCATTTTTTTCTTAATTCCTCAAGTGGTATATTCTTTTCAAAAGGTCAAAAATATCTCTATTAGAGCTCAAATAGACGCGTCATTTAATAATCTTTCGAACGTTTTAAAAAAAAAGTTTCTCGCTCCTTTTTGGAACGAGTAATCACGTTTAAAACTCAGGAGTAACTTTTAATAGTACTTTCGCTGATCGTACTGACAATTTCCGACGGCAGTGTATTTTAAAAAGCCTTAAAAATTACCTCTTGAGGTGTGAGTCGCGGTAACGCAACATAAAATCGAAGACAATTTTCTTGTGGATTACGTCCACCATACCTGTTACTTATATTACAACACTTTTTGAGCAAATGAAAGGAGCTGATTCGCAGGACCATTCTTTTTTCCAAAACGTCCTTCTAATCCAAAAACTCTTTCAGAAAAATTTGCAAAATTCTCTCCTCGTGCCTCTGCTTTTGCTGCACATTTTCCTCAAGTTTGTAGGTTAGAATCCAATCACCATCGAGAACTGCGTAATTATCAACGCTTTCGACGAGATCTTGATCAACATTTCTTAATATAAAAGCCTTGGACACGCTGCAATATTTTTTTGTATGCAGATAGTATAGAACTTTCAAAAAGAACAAGGAAATATTCGATACTATAATTGATTGAAGGACGAAAAGCAACGACAACCATCAAAAGTTGTCTGCTCCAAAGTCACGCATGAAAACGTGTCGTCTGTTTATTTATAAACTGAAAAAAGAAGATTAAAAATAACCAAATTGTATCTCTCCCAAATATACATCATTATTATTCTTTCAAACAAAATTAAAGAGAGAATAACTATTCCAAATCTTGAACTACATATTTTATAGAGGCTTCTTTTTAAATTGTTGTTCTTTAGATTTTGGGGTATTTTTTACATGTTGGGGGATTAATATTAGTTGTTATTTTTTATTTAATGTATTAAAAGTTATCAAATAAACTAATTTAATCCTTCATATTAAATTTGACTATTTCACAGCAATAGAATCACTTCGATGAACATTAATGTACGTAATGAAATGTTAAAAATACTTTTTAAAAGTTTTGGCAGTAACTTACTATTTATTTTTCGCTTTGTAAAATTTTCTTAAAACAATTTTTAAATTCGCGCGCCACATGCGCAGAACGAACTTCAAAGTGGCGCACCACGCGGCCATGTTGAACACTGGCAATTCGAATTTCAAGTTTTGTCATGTCTCCAACGGTCCGGCGTGGTTGTTGTCGCTTGGACAGAGTTGTTTCGATTAACAGCTTCGTTTTGTGATTTGTGTACAACAATTCTGCAACAAAAGCAAAGTGCAACACAACGGAGTGTGGGGGAAAGCCAGGATATTCGGTAAGTTGATAAAGTGAACAAATAATCACACTAACGTTTATGTTTTTACCATGGCGTTGCCTGTCATTTTTCATAAAATACGTTTGTTCGTCCGCTTGTTCTCATTTTTCCATTAATAATGCGACGTGTGTTTTTTAGGAGATCGCTAACAGTAGGTTTCCATTTTAATTGCAATTAGTGTAATTGGTAATTTCACTTTCTTGTCAGAAAAAGGTTTTTTGTTGGTTAACCTCATTTGGGATTCTATGACTCCACTGTTTTTATTTTAGAATTTATCGTTTGTGATGCATTTGCATCAAGGACGCATATTTTT
>CAKNWT010270046.1:1050-20005 GCA_932066315.1 Andricus coriarius
TCTATATCAGGAGGACATAGATTCTTAACCTCGTCGTAACTAAGGCCGACTGCAGCCATTGAACCTTGAATTAAGGGTGACTCAACAGAAGCAAGTCCTCGGCATAATGCGGAGAGCACCATCTCCTCTGCCGTAAAACAATCATCTGCATAGGCACAACCAAGTTCTCCAACTGAATGCCCAATCATAAAGTCTGGTTTAATGCCAATTGACGTCAGCACATCTACCAGTCCAATCTAAAGAATAAAGCAAAGTATTGTAGTCATTAATTTTTGAACATATACCTTGTGTGGAGATTTTTTTACTTGAACAGTCGCGATGCCCACGAAGGAATGAACAATGTTTTCAAACATATTTAGATCCTTATCTGTTAAGATCTTATAGATATCGAATCCGCGAGGTTTCAACACTGCGTCGCACTTCCGCACTGCGTCAGAAAAAACTGGCAAGCGCAAAAGGCTTTCACCTGAACAGGGTTTAAAAGAAAAGTAAACAAAAGACAGTTTTATTTATTCTGCAAGATAAAATGGTCATTATTCGGTTAAAAATACAAAATGACAGCTTACCCATTCCTACCCATTGAGACCCCATTCCAGAAAATACAAACCATACTTCCATATTCCTTGCTGGACAATGCTGAATTTCTCGTTGTTTTGTTTGTGGCAAACCACGAGGTGGAAGAAGAGTGTACCCTCTGTATAAATGAGAATTTGTGTCTTTTTCAAATATGTCATTGAGTAGTTGAATCATTTCCACGTCTACGGGTCGTCTTTCAAGCTGTCATGGGACACAATTATTTGGTTATGCCATTATATTGTTATACAAGTAGATGCTGATATAATTGGGTGTTCAACGATATAATTTGTTCGAAAATTTCTTCTGTCTCTGAACAGAACTGTTAATAAATATCGTAGATTAGATATACAATATTCTGCAAACATGCTTAAGTACTCACATCATTTAAAATTACTTCAACTGCTTCTTTTGTGCGACCTGATATTGTTATGATTCTAGGTAGATCACACGCTAATTCTCCTTCATTTTTCTTCTCCTTCTTGTAAGCCTTCAATATTACATGAGCAGCATTCCCAGTAAATGAATTTGAATTAATTGCAGCATAAGTTCCTTGCCAGGTTGTCGGTTCAGTCACAATTTGAAGACGTCCTTCAGAAAGAGCAGGAATTAGTTCCGACGGATTATGGTAGTGCAGATTTTTTGGAATGATTTCTTTTTCCATCGCTATAAGCACCTATAAATATATAAATAAATACATTTCATATCAACTAACAAGCATTATTTGATTGCATTCGACACATGAAACTGCTTTGTACTTTAGAATACCTTGATAATCGAGTTAAATCCATTAGTAGATGATGCGTGACCAATATTCGATTTGACAGAGCCAATCAGAAGAGATGAATCACGACCTTCATTATAAACGATGTCTAGGGCTTCAGCTTCTCTAGCATCTGCCTCTTTAATTCCCAACCCATCAGCTTCAACGTAGGATATGTCCTTTCCGGAAAGATTAGATTCGCTCAAAGCTTGCTTCATAACTTGAATTTGAAAATCTCTACTCGGAAACAGAACCGAATTAGTAGGGACGGAAGGCCCATGCATTGATTGAACATTTAACACTTCAGCATAAATACGTTTAGCGTCAGAAGATTTTTGCAGAAATAAGACTGAAATTGCTTCACTAAAAGTGTATCCATTTGCTTTTGCGTCAAACGATTTTGTCTGTCCATCAGGTGCAATAAGGCCTGTAAATATTTTGTTTGAATTGAGTAAAATTCGTCAGCACATGATGAATTTCAATATACTATTTGACCTCTTTGTTTTTGAATTGTAACTCACCCAAATGAGAGAGCTGTATAGCCATGTGGGGGTGCAAGGCCAAGTATGCAGACCCGACAATAGCATTTTCACAGACTCCTCCTTTGATAGCAGCACATGCTTGCTCAAGAGCTGCGAGACTAGCTGTGCAGCCTGTATCAATGTTATAACTCGGACCTGATAGACCTAAAAAGAAGTTTACCTTATTGGCAAACATGGCTCGGGAGATTCCAGCAATTACTAGTCCATTTCGCTGCAATAAAAAAATTGCATTATCTATTAGTTTCTTACCGGCAGAAGATTTCTGAAGGATTCCAGATTAGAGAAAATTGCAAAGTGCAGCAAAATGACAAAGGTTCTTCCACCATCAGTTTACCGATATAAAAATTACCCTACGAAATTCGCCTTTTATGCAAAAATTCCTATAATTGTCCACCCTGACTTGGGGGCGATGATATCACTAGTTTACAGCCAAAATGTACATTCAATGCAACTATTTTTTCCTATGTATTTTCGCTCGCTAAACTCGAAAATCACATTAAAATTTTTTTTATGCATACGTTTTCGAGATATCATTTTTTGAAATTTTTCCCCATGTTTTTCGGCGTTGGATTTACATTTGAGGCCATACATCGAGTTATAATCGTCAAATTGGGTCACACGAGGTCTCAAATTAAATGTAATAAAATTTCCAACAATTGCTCTGTGTATTTTTTTCCAACCTGCTCAGTAGTTTAGGTAGTATATCCCAAAATATATGAGAAAATTCCATTTCTTGCGCCAAAATAAAAATCGAAAAATCACTCTTTCGCCATGCAAAAATAGAAAAATTCAAATTATGTCCAGATTCTTATTTTTTATATATACATCAAAGTTTCACGAAAAAAAGGTATTCATGAAGACAATATATGCATAAATACCGGAGATATAAGCAATTGAATGAAGGTACCAAAATTCAAAGATGGTTCGCCACTCGTCAGTGCACGCGCTGCACCGAGTGTACAAAGGGATAGGCAATACCAATACTATTTTTGGAGCATCGAGTATAAAACACTAGATACTTTCAATTATTCATTCCGATTCTAAAGAAGTCTCGATACTAGTGTGGGTGAAGAAACAAAATATCATCCTTCCACCATTACACATAATGAAACTTAGACAAAGAAAGCCGAGCGCTCGAGCATTTAAGATCGATTTTTCCAAGACTTTCCATTGCAAAAATCAAACAAAGAATCCTTGACGGTCCACAGATAAGAAAGGTGCTCAAATATGAAAATTTGCCCTCATTATTGACACCTAATGAGGTTGCAGCTAGGAAATCATTCCAATTGATTGTTTCCAATTTTCTTGGAATCAATAAAAGTCCGAATCACAAGCAAATTGTTAAAGATTTGCTCAAGAATTATGCAAAAATGGGTATGGAATATATATTCTTATTTTATTTAATACATGTACTTCTTCATTACACTGCTTTACAAAATGAAAAAATGTGTACATTTAATTTTAATTTGAACAGGTGTAAATATGTCGCTCAAAATTAATTTTTTGCTTTCCCACTTGGATTTTTCCCTGGAAAATCTCGGTGACGTAAGTGACGAGCACGGTCAAAGGTTTCACCAAGAAATGAAAGCCATTGAGCAGGGCTACCAAGAATATTGGGATACAAGAATGTTGGGAGATTATATTTGGTTCCTCATCAGAGAAACGGAACCTGCGAAGAACAGAAGACAAATCAGGGACCAGCATTATTTCTAATCTAGTCATGCAATATTGGAATTTATAATTAAAAACAAATTAAGTAACTTAAATAAATTAAATTATTGTTTTCTATAAAACAAAATAGAAAAACAGAGTAAAATTAGAATTTTGGTACCTTCAATCAAGTGCTTATATCTCCGGTATTTATGCGTGTATTTTCTTCATCGATACCTTTTTTTCTTAAAAGTGCGATCTATATATAACAAATAAGAAACTGGAAATAATTTGAATTTTTATATTTTTGCATGGTGATAGAGTGAATTTTCTATTTTTTCTTTGGCGCAAAAAATGGAATTTTCTCATATATTTTGGGACATAACACCTAAACTACTGAACAGATTGGAAAACAATATGGAGAGCAATTGCTGGAAATTTTATTACCTTAAATTTGAGAATCTCGAAAACCTATCCATAAAAAAATTGTTTAATGTGATTTTCGAGATTAGCGAGCCAAAATACATAGGCAAAAAATAGTGGCATTAAATGTACAGAAATTTTGTTTAATTTTGTAAACTAGTGTATCAGGTGAAGTGGTTGAAATGGCATCACAATCTATTCACTCAGGAACTCGCTCAGGACAACTATTAAAAACTGTAGCAATGTTCTTACGGAAAGATAAAAAAAAGAAACGGATTCCTGTCAATTCTTACGCGGTTGTTTTTCACTTTCTTTAGCCAATCGAATACAAATAAAAAAGCGATTTAAAAGCAGTTTACTGTCAGCGATGTAGAATATCTATTTGACTTCAAGCCAAAGTGGATTATTAGATTTCTATTGGATGCTGTTGGAGACTCGAAACAGCTGCTACTGGAGAAGAATCAAGGTTTGAAGCTGACGTTTATTTCAGGGTAGAATTTCTCTCATAATCTTCACCAGCCTGTTTTTTGTGAACCTTTGAAGAAATTTAGATGTTCTTACAAAATTTAATTTGTATCTTTGAAATCTTGAAACATAGCCAACCTAACCATACTTAAGCATACATTTTTATAAATATAATGACGAATGATAAAAAATTCGGTTATTGAACGTAACTGTTGAAATTTTGTGACGAAAAGTTTGTTTTCAGTGTGTCTCGTAAGTATTATGACAGTAGCGTAAAAAACCAAATGTAAAAAAACTGTCTTCAAATTGATCTTCTGACCTCTCAAAAGGTTGCACATGTTTCACATGTAGATAAAACTAGTTAACATTTGTATAATAGTTATTTGTGATAAAATTTGTGGCACTTTTTCGGCTGAGTCCGGTAACGTGCTTGTGGTAAGAAGTCGATACTAAAATACTGTAAGTACCCTTAGTACCGTAAGTAAATACCCTAAATACCCTAAATACCTTAAGTAAAAATGTTACGAAATACGCTAAAAAGTGCTATTTTAGGTATCGTTCGCAGTACGTAAAATCGCACTTATGATGGCGGTGTGGTAAAAAAGTTTTTGTTGTATACTATGCAGAAGCGGATACTACTGCACGAAAGACATATTAATTCTAAAGTACCGAAATTCTAAAAACTGTATCTTTAGAGCTTTGGCTTGTAATTATACGCGAAACATAACCTCTCCATTTTTGTTAAATATATACTGCTGGAAATATATATCTGTTAGAAATATGTTGAAAATTCAACCACTTTTGTGATTGAAATCTCGTTCATCCACGGAATTGAAAAACAAATTCATTCAAATGTAGTTGAAAATGTAATAAGACGTTTGCGCATACACAATGCGCCCTCATACTTCCCGCGAAGTCAGACCCCAGCGTGTGTCGTGGGATCCATGAAATTAATAAAGGACATATAGTATTCAGGAAAAGAAGCAGCTTTAAAAAAGAAAAACGACACTATCGGTACTATCGGTACTATCGGTACTAACTGCTGTATGCTTTTTTGGTATATGTTTACAAAATAGAATGTCGAAAAGTTTGTCTGATTGGGCGCGCAACTCATTATGGTAATATAATTCGAACCGACCTTTTGTTGTTCTTCTTTAAAGCTGCTTATTTTCCTAAATATTATATGCACCTTGTTAATCTCATTGATCACACGACACAAACGTACGAAATAACTCACGGATTCCTTACCAGAATTCTTGCGGTACAGTTAGTGTATTTCAAAGCACAGTATTTTTCAGGAATCTTCATGGTTTTTATTCAAGATTTAAAAAAATATATAATTGCTTGGAAATTCACTAACTGTGCCGAATAAAATTTTTTTCTCATTACTGAAATTTCAAATACATGTTGTTGAAATTTTAACTGCATGGTTGAAATTTCAGTTACACGTGTAGCTAATTTTTCATTCACAAGTAGTTGAAATTTCAACAACAGTGATTGTATAAACCTTCAACCACATGTGGTTGAAAATTAAACCAGATATTTCTAACAGTGTTTATACCTAGTTTTACTGCAATAATGTATTTGATTGTTATACCATTATTTTCAAATTAAAATGATGAAGAAAATTAGGAGCGTGCCGCATTACCAATAGAGTAGGGTAACTTGATGCACGGACACTTTTTATGAAGACTTAGAAATAAGTGTTTTAATTTCTGTAGATTACATTTTTCTATAAATGAAGCAAAGCTGAGGTATTGATCTACGCGTTTAATATTTTGTCATCCTTATATTGATTATATTTTTCCGTTATCGATTGATATATGTTACATACGTGAGCCGAATTACCCGCTGCTCCGCTATTTTAATATTTATTTAATACTTTCAATATATGTATATTAAAATATACGTTAAGGTGGCATGCGCTCACTAATGGTTTCGTAAGAAATAATCAAATAACCAATGAGCAGTATGTTTCACAGCACTAAAATAAATCAGGCTGGACGTTTTGGCATCATGGTTTAAATCATGGTTGTCACATTTTTTCAGAAATTTAGAAATTAAAAAAAAATGTGGTAATGATCTAGTTAGTAAATATTTTCGGGCTCAATTGCATTCTTGGCCGATTTTTGCGGAATTGACCAATTCTCTATAGAGACGCGGTTGACCGGAAAATTGATATGGCATCCTTTTTCAAACGTTGCCAAAGAGTTGGCAAACCTAATATGCAGCCTGGTACAAATAACATTATTGAGAAATTAAGCAATATCATCCATGCCGTATGAAGTTTGGACTCAATAGTTACAGAATCAGACAAAAATCTGCCCTCTTCTGCTTCTACAAAATTTTTTATATTCAGTATAACTCACCTCTCTTCTTAGTCTTTCGTACATAATTATTTTCTCACAATCGGACCAGCTACTCGACATAACAACTGCAGTTTTTTTCCCTCTTAAAGTACTAGGATTTACTCCTGCATCTACAATAGCTCCATAAACACACTCTAGCATCATTCGCATCATTGGTTCCATCTGTTCTGCTGCTTTCGCATGTATGGAGAAAAAGGTACTGTCACATTTCGTAACACCTTCAATGTTTCCAGTTCTTCGTGGTACACTAGGATGATCTGTGTAAGGAAAAGATATATATTCAAAACATAATGTAGGTACAATTATTAAATAATAATTTTTAAAAACTCAATTAATGTAGATGAGCAATAAAATAAGAAACAAAATCAGTACTCTGTGTGGACACATTTTCTTGGTTCGCAAGTAAGAGCGCGGCCAGAGCACGCGCGCGTGGGGTTTCGCGCTACGCGCTCGATAAGATATTTTCCTCGCGCTGCGCGTGCGGTCTTCTTACTTTCACCACTTTTATTCAGGTACCATCTTAAAGTAAGTGGCATACTATTCACAACTATATTTGTTACTTGCGAAATCCCTTTTGTTAAAGCTCGTTCGGCTTCAACGAAAACATTCTCATCACGTGTCACCCACTTTGCACTTGATTAAAGTATATATTTAAAATACAAAAGTTTGCTTTATTTAGCTTTAAATGAATCTTTTATTTTCTTATGGAATTTTCCATGTTTAAAAAAAATATAATCCCTAAAAACAAATAGTTTAAAGCAATTTTCTAGACCTTCCTGAAAGTAATAATTTGTCCCTGGACTACTTATCGCATCGAGCGTTGTTTCATGGAAAAGTTGAATCTTTAGTTTTACTATTTTTGTATGTCTAAAACTATTAATTTTTGAGGTAGAAGGCTGGCTTGCGAACTTGACCTATCATTTTGCACGGCAAAGAAGTACATATACTAATGGAAATTTCGATTAAAATATTCCTTCAAAAGTTATCGCGTCGTCAAGCTACATACGTACAGAAAGACAGACAGGCATGTTAGTAAAAACCATTTTTCTGTCTCAGGGTGTCTAAACGACGAGAATTGACTAATACCTTCCATCTAATACCTTTCATCTTAAATGATCGGAATGTAAAAATTTAAATTTTAGAATTTAATTCACTGCAGTTAGAGACCCAAGAAATTAATGAGAAGCCTCCGACTACAGTTATTGAAACCTGAAAATGGGTTTTTCTTATCCTGTATTTTATTCCTTAGAATTTCCTCAGAGGCAATTTTTTTCAAATCAATTTTTATTTGAAAGTTTTAATAATTTCAAAAATGTTGCAATACAGTAACAGTATGTGATTCTTCATTCTCAGAAGATGTTTAATAGGGTGATGAAGCTGCAGAAAATATTCATTGTAATCCTGAAAGAGATATATATTTTTCTCATAATATACATTTATTTAGTTAGCAAAGTTTAAATACATATATTCATACATTAATTTTATAAAATATATTGAACAATTTTTTTTACAAAATTGTTTTGAAATTTGTAGCCATTTTTTTCTTTTTTTAATGTTGACAAGCTTTTTGTGATGTTTTTGACTTTCAGTTACTTTTAGGATTTAGTAGCATCGTTTCACGTGTGTATCGCCTAAAATAAGAAAGTTGTGGTTCAATTTTGTTTCAGTAAAGGAACCCGCACAATGTACTTTGCTATCTTGCCTTGCGTTTGTCTCATCTTGAGATATTTTATAGTTTTTTTTGTTGAGTGAATAATCAGAAAACTTGAAGGATTATAAAAGTAAAAACCACAGTACTGCACTTGCACTCACTGTGCTGTAGGGGAGACCGGGGCTAGTTGGGACAACTACGACTCCAGAATTTTTTCGTCTTTCTAGTAACTTTTTTAGAATCGTTCTATACCTGCTGTTGAAGTGCATATCCTTGGATATTAAAGTGCATTTCTTGGGCGCATAATATTCATTATATAAATTTTGGCGAGTGTATAACTGAGATCATGTCCTGTGTCCCAACCTGCCCGTATACGGGACATTTTGGGACAATGCTCGGGGCAGTTTGGGACAAATAAAACAATGTCGATGTAGACATTTGACTTATTTTTTTAATTTTCCAGTTGTGTTCAAGTACGAAAAAAACTTATCGAGTCACTATATATCATTTTCAGATTTCATCATTCTAGATTTTCGGTGTAGACAGGAAAAATTCCAAGTTTCAGTAAAAGTTTAAGCAATAACATAAACCCACAAACTATGTCTAACACTGCTCTAAATACGTTAAATCGTTTAATCGTCCCAACTTGCCCCGCGAAAATCTGTCCCAACCTACCCCGACCGCATTTTTAGTAAACAACATTTGCAAAAAATTCCAAAATTTAAGGTTAGAAAAATTTCTCCAACGAATTCTCGCAGCTGTTGATATGCTCTATTACTGTTCATATTCATTTTACAAATAAAAAAAATCGAAGATGATTGAACAAAAAAACCAACAAAATAAAAAGTTACTCACCACTCTTGAAAGAACATATTCGATAATATTTTCTGTGAAACGCAATATTTTGACATCAAAGTACACTGGCATATTACTTATCGAGAGCTTCGACCACTGTATAACATATGGCGCGATATGTTCAATATTAGTATTAAAACTCGCTTTGTCCCAACTAACCCGTGTCCCAACTAGCCCAAGTCTCTCCTTTTGTTGCGAGACATGGACCTAATCAGAAAGTGGTTAGAATGCGATCCCTGCGCAATGTACGCAGTAAAACGCTAATGGACAAAGTCAGTAATGAGATAATTCTCAAAGAATGTGGTGTAGAGGAAACACTGTTTGACAAGAGTGATGGAAATTTGTTGAGATGGTTTGGGCATTTTGAGAGAATGGAAGAAAAGCAACTGCCGAAACAAGTATATTAAGGTAAAGTAAATGGTAGAATATCTAGAGGCAGATCAAGGAAAGAATGGTAAAAATGTGGGAATGAGACTTTATCATTAATCGGTATTTTAAGAATACCCAGTCATCTTTTAACTAATTAACAATGTTAAAAAAATTTTAATTTGTTTAAACATTTTTTTCAGTTAAATCATGAAATGAAGGTATTTTCCAGACGTTATGAGTTCTTCAAACAATGATACCAATAAAAAAATTTGTGTACATAATTTTACAATCATTTAAATAATGCGTACTGATTCAAGTATACAGTCTACCTAAAAAAACAGGTGAAACATTGTACTCGTATCTCTTCAAATTTTCGGCAGATTTTAATATAAATTAATCAAATATTCAAACCAAATGCAATTGTTTAAACAATTCAAATTCATTTAAATATTAACGAGTATTTTTAGAAAACAAATTAGTATTTTAAAATATAAAAAATCTATCAAAAACTTGGTGAGATAAAATATGTTTCTTCTGCTTGTTTTATGCAAACTGTATATTCGAACAAACACGCATTATATATATAATTGTGAAATCAATTAAACAAATTACTTTATTGTTATCATTGTTTAAAGAACTTATAACGTTAGAAAATACGTTCATTTCGCGACTTACCTGAAACAATTTAAACAAATTAAAATTGCTTAAACAATTGAAAATTAGTTAACAGATGAGTGGGTATTCTTAAATTAACGATTAAGGAAAATTTCAATACAAAACTGAAATAAAACGTGAATAAACCCCAATATTACGTAAAATTCAAATTTGTCACGTATGGGCTTTTCTATGGGGACCCATAAGAGTGACTTACAGTCATTCATCCTCAATATTTATGATTGATTCTTATTCTATGATGAATTCTGAACAATATGTTGAAATGCAGATTGATTTGTAACATATCATCGCGTTAAAAAAATTAGATTTACAAAAAGATAACTTTTCCCCATGTTTAGAGATAATTTTTTTGGGCATTCAAACAAAGCACGGAGGTGAGAGCAAAAAAATTTGAAAAGTGAAAAATAACGGCCACCCTAGTAAACAGTGTCAAGTGTCTATTTTAAAATAATCTTCCTGTTTTGTTATTTTTTTTATTCTGAATGATTAAAACGATATTTTGATTCGTTTTACTGAATCAAATAAAATATGATATAATGTATTACTCCTACCTGTATTCCAGCGACTATTTTTTTCTGAGACACAGTCTATTCCGTTTAATAAATGTTCTTGAAATTCGTTGACATTATTAGCTTTCGGAAATTTGCCTGCTATTCCACTAATTACCACTTCTGCTCCAGTCATAGTTTCTGGATCCATTCTTTTTGATTTGATGTCGTATAGAATAGAAAACAAATGTTCGGAGGGTTAGGAAAACGTGTGTCTAATGTAGAGTTCATACGTTATCTAATTTTCTCTAACTCGAGCATTATTGGTGGAGTGCAAAACTATAATATATACCACGAGTATGTACTACGACCCAGATACATTACGCAAAACAATTAATGATGGTGTGTACTGATTTAAGTACGTGCATAACGGATAATTATAGAGTTCGCAAAGGTTACTATGTTCACCACACACACTATAGCGTCAAAACATATTTGTATGATTCAATTAAAATTTGTGATAATAAAATACATTTTTTGGTAATATAAAAAAATTTCCATGCTGAATCAACTCTCTAAGTGTGAATAAGTCAAATTTCGCTGATTGCAGTCGACGGTTTACTTATCACTGGTTCAGATTTAGAAAATTTAATTAAATTTTAATTTGAATAACAGTTTCCTCTCAGTGCTTGCCAACTATTGTAGCAGTAAATTTTTTCAAACATCTTTTTCAGTTTATTTAAACTATTCCAATTGTTGTATTAACCGTTTTAATACAAAAGAGCATTTTGTTTAATTATTCACTTAATCAGCATGTTCAGAATCTTCGATTTTTGTACTGAATCAAGCCTATCGTAATATTAAGAATGAAATGTCCAGCTATTTGTAATAGTGGATTTTTTCAAAAAATCCAGAGCATGTCGACATGCGTTATGTTTCCAGGTTGATTCATTACCAATTTAAAGTACATTATAAATACAAATTCATGTGCACTAAACTTCGCCCGACAAATTGAAAATACATATGCAGTCGCATACGGAGAAAATTTATTCATTAACATTCACCCAATTAGTTGGGTAAATAAAGGACAATACTGCATTCATTAGATAAAGTTTGCAGTTATTTTAGGATTTATTTAATTAAATGAATTATATAAAGTTTACTTTCGTGTGATATTAACAATTCACTTAAATGGAAGTATAGATTGCAGATTTTTTTTAGAGTTTTGCACTTTTATTGGGAGAGGAATTACACAACGGTTAAGTAAAATGAGAGCGCTAGAGAAGTCAACAATCTCAGGGCTAAAGTTTAGAGCCAAGTCGCCCGTAGAAACTTGAAAAAATTTAATTCGGTTAATATTGTAGGACTTCAGAAAATATCCAGCTATATCAATTATCCTTTTCTGTTTTGAATTTTAAACTTTTAAAATCGAAACTTAAAATTTTTGTAATTCAAACGCATCCCAGGTGCGAAATTCGGTCGGATACCAGAGCTTGACCACTTTTAAGCTGCCATGGTCCCACCGACGTTAGCAACTGACATCGGGAGCGGGCGAAAAGCCGACTGTCGGCCCAATTCTGGCCCAACTTGGGGCCGACCATCGGATGAACTATGGCAGATTGGTCGGTACGGCCGCAAGAATGCGGTCGGTATGACTCTGGATACAGCAGTCGGTTAACCACAAGTCATTCTGATGCACCGGACGGTAGGTCAAACTTTGGCCCGAGTATGAGCAGACCGTTGGATAAACTAGGGTTCATTATTTCAGAACGACCGAAATTTGGGTAAGAATAGCTGAATTTTTGTGTAGACATATCCATATTCGTACCGAAATTTCGGTACACGTAGACACTTCCTTTTTTTTTTGAAAAAAAATTCTAAGCTCCATTTTTATGATAAATTGTAAATGTTTCGTCCATGCAAACTTTAAATGCTCATAAAAAATAAAAAATTACATTTTATGTCATTATCAAAAGTTGTAAAATGGCCTAAAACACGAAAGAAACAAATCTTACACGAAAAAAAATTAGTCAAAGTGAACGCAAAAAAAAATTTGAAAAAAATGGTTTAAACAAAATTTGAAAAAAATGTTTAAAAAAATCGGTTTGAATTATTTATTTAAAAATTATTTCATTTATATTCCCGTTAACAGTTGATTTATTTTACATCTACAGGATGTCGCATGATAATAAAAAAATTAGTGAGAAAAAATAGTGAAAATATTCTTTTTCTTTCAACTGCTTTGAGCTGTAGCTTATGAGGATGGTTTTTTCATTGACTTTCAATTCTGTAGGTATAGAGTAAAGGGTAAGACTTCCGAATGCTAGGCGATAAATTTAGGTATAGAAGCAGGTTCCAAACCCCGTAGCGTTAGAAATTTTATTTGTAATATAATGTTTAAAAATACAATACTCGTATTCATTCTAAGCAGGACCATTAACATTTATAGTCAAAATACTCGCAATCAATTATTATTTATTTTTTGAGCACCTATTTCGTGTATTTCCACCTGTGTAGTACGAACTTGCAAAAATCAAAGTCGGCCCCACATTGTTGTTCAAGGTTGGGCTGACATCATCTTAATAGATGTCCCATATACGGGACCAAATGTCGGGCCGACGTTGGAAGTCAAAGGCGGTTGACCGTTATCATTTACCTGGTTGGCCCGACCATAGGCGCACAAAGTTGGACCGACCGTCCGACAGTTGGCTCCACCGTGGGCCGACAGTCAATTCGCACCTGGGATAATAATTTACACGTGAAAAATGGAAGCTTTTAACCCTTTTCAATCAAACAATATAAAATTAAATTCCATTACAGTGACAAATTTTAAAACTTAATCTTTTATGAATTGAACAGTTCAAAGATTTCTAGTTAAAAAATATAAATTCACGCTATTATTTTGAATGCTCTAAATTAAAACTAATCCTTTTTTCAAGCTGTACAAAATTAAAAGTTCCACCTTTCGTATCAATGTTAAAAATCCTAAATTTGCACCCGCCTACACGATACACTTTTTTTAATAATTGGTGTCTTTCAATTTAAAAAAAACTTGAAAGCCCAAAGTTCCTCCCTTCCAACTCAATAAAAATTATATAAAAAAAAAAACAAGAAAAAGAGCCTTCCTTCTTACAATTCAAAAAATAATTAAAAACGAAAATTTCCTCTTTTCAAAAGCAATACAAATATTAAAAATAATAATGTAAATAGAAAGTTTCGCTTCCAATTCACAAAAAAATTAAATACTAAAATTTTTCCCATTTTTTTGAACGAAATGTCTACACGTACCGAAAAAATCTAGCTAGTAGTACCAAAAAACTCTGGCTTATCGTACCGTAATTTCGCTACTTGCAGCCACGGTCTTCTTTTAAATTTAGGATTGTGAAATTGAAAAGTTTTTTAGGCATAAATCCTCATAAGTTGAATTATTTTAATTTAAACACGTTTTGTATTGATAATCGATCTATTCTTATAAATACATCAAAATTCCACACTTTTACTCATAAATTAAAAATTATTAAACTAAAATAATTGAAATAATTGTAATGTTCAAAGTTGAAATTTAGCACTCTGAAATTGTAGCGTTTCAAGGCTTTCTATTTAACAAAATTGAATATCTTTTTCGATTAAAAAAAATTTTAATAGGATTGTAAATTGAATAAAATAATGCATTAGAAAACGCAAAAATAGGGGTTCCCAAATGAAAAAACAAAGTTGACCTTGAGATAATCTTAAAGGTTAAGGTCAAGGTCACATTCAAGGTCACCGCTGGATTCCTTGTGAAAGTTACTCCAAGAATGACCTGGAAGTTTTTCGTAAACACCTGAGCCACAGCAGTACAGATTGGACCCGCCGCATACCTAGGTCAAGCCTAATAACCTTCAGCTGAAGTTCAAGGTCACCCTTGACACACGACCTGAGTACATGTCTGGACGTAAAATTTCCCGCTCGTTCGATTTCCGTTGTCAAAAATAGGGGTTCCCATTTAAATTAAAACAAAGTTGACCTTGAAATAACCTTGAAGGTCAAGCTCAAGGTCAAATTTAAGGTCACCACTGGATTCCTTGTTGAGATTTGCTTCATGAATGACCTTGACCTTTTTGAAAAATATTTTACCTGGAAAATTATTTAGGAGTTTCGTTACTTTTTGGACACCCTGTATACAGTTAGTAAAGCGAGTGTAAGGGTTAATGGGAAATTGAGTGACTGGTTTTATATTATGCAAGGCGTGACACAAGGATGCGTTATATCCTCATGGCTATTTATCATATTTATGGATAAGTGTATAAGAATGGCCCTCTTCCACGAAGAAGGTGCAGATCTCGAAACAGTGAAGGTAAGTGGGTTAGCTTTCGCAGATGACAAGATTGTTATGACAGAATCAATCGAGGGCTTGCAAAGAATGTTGAATGAACCTAATACAAGCAAGAAGATCATGGGCCTATTCACTAGCGACGGAAAAATAGATGGGGAGTTAGATAGACGCATAAATAAGGGTAAGAAGGTTATCGGTAGAGCAGGGTCCATTCTCAGAAATAAAAATATATCAAAAAAAGCTAAAAGGCCATACATAATTCTATCTTTGTACCGACTGTACTATGCGGTTGCGAGACATGGACCTGTCAAGAAAAGGACAAGAGTAAAATTAACGCGATGGGCATGAAACCTCTGCGCAAAATTGCGGGAAAACACTGATGGACAAAGTCCGAAACAAGATAATCCTCAAAGAATGTGGTACAGGAGAGACAATAGTTGACATATTGGAAAGAAATCAGTTAAGATTGTTCGGGCATGTTGAAAGAATGAAAGATGAACGAATGATCACACAAGTGTATAAAGGTGAAGTAAATGGCACAATGCCCAAAGGTAGACCGCCGAAAGAATGTTTAGAATCTGTGAATGAGACATTAATCCGAAAAGACATAAGAAGCCATAGAAACACTAGAGCTTGCATGAGAAAATGCATGGACGTGAAGGAAGCTGGAGTAGTATGCCAGGACAGAAAAGTGTGGCGACAAATAGTTTGTAAACAGAGTGACAATAGAGTGAATGACGCCTGAAACAAAGACCTTGGATACTAATGGGCCCAAGTGGGAAACCACACATAAGAATTTTGTGATGCTCTTCATTTGGGAGCAGGGTTGCGGAACGAACGAACCCCGAAATGGAACTGACTTAATTTTATAATAATAATAAAAATAATTTATTTATGAACCTGTTAATTAGAAATTATTTAAAAATTAAAAATAGGTTATGAAGTATTGATTGGACGTTTAAATTTGTTCAAGTACTGGGGATTTCGAATTGAAAAAGTGCAATTTTAAACATGTTTTAATAAAAAATAATGCATTTTCAAACATACTTCGGAATTGTTAAATTTGTAACGTTTCATACTTAATACTATTCCATACTAAATGCAAAAATTAAATTAAATGAATATTCCTATTTAAAATTTTATATAATTTTCAACAGAAAGATGTTTTCATTGACTCACTATGAATTTATAACCCTGCTAATTATTAAGATGATATACTTTAACTATATAGTCATGAGATTATATTGTATGTAATGTATAGTGATTTAATATAACTTTTTAAGTTAAATTGTGCATATGTACAAACGATATATTTTTTTTCTGCTAGCGCACGATATTATGCCTGACTGTTATTTAGAATTCTCATACACAAGAACTCCAATGTAAGGCTGACTGATTGAGTTCTTCCTAGAACTGCTGACTCACGCAGTTTGTCAGTGCACAAGTAGTGTCAACAATGCGTCGCCATCAGTTGCGGAGCGGTAAAAGCTGGCAATACGGGGGAGCAGTACGCGGGAGCAACAGAAGCGGGAGAAAAATCCAACAGAAATGGTTCATACGGTCCTAACTGTTTACGTTTCCAAGGACTGATGTAGTGCCACGGTCATTGCGAGGCAACCCCCGAAACTGGCCTTATATTGGTGTGCTTGTGTATTTGGAGGTAGATTTTGTTTTCTTTGCTTGAAACTGTACTTAACAGTCCATCTCATTTTAGCTAACTGGTAGGTAATCGACATCTCATTTTACCCAACTGCCAGGTTATCTTTATTATGTAGTATTATGTATTATGTGAGAAGTTGTAGGCTCCGGAAGCTGCGATCATGGTTCCTTAGAGCAACCAATCCCGACGCCAGTGGAACGTGTACATCATCCACTTCTGCTCCTTCTGTACTAAAAGGCAAGTAAGAGCGGGAAATTTACGCGAGACAACATCGTGCAATACTGTTCTTTGGAGTTAGGTCTTTAGCCGCGGATAACCTTACGCGACAGATGGGACAGTTGGAGATAAAGATTTCACCTCTGGATACATTTTTAGAGCTACCAACCTTTGTAGAATGTTATTAGGACCAGAAGAACAGCCTTTTGAATCCGGTTCGCGATGGAATGAGCCTGACGCTGGCAAGCTGATATCTTGTTGAGCTGGCTAAGAAATGAAGCTTTCATACCTCCAAGACAGCCGATTATGAGAACGGGCACGGTATAGAAACGCCGCAGCATTGACGACTTCATGTTGATGTACTAGCCGCATAAAAAAATCTGTACTATTTAGAACTGAGCAGGCTGTAGCCAGAACCGTTCTTCGATGAAGACACTCCAAGCTTAGCAAGCCTCTACCTTCTTTATCTCGAGGGAGGTATATGCGATGTACGGAAGATCTAGGATGATGACTTCGATGGATTGTCATCATTTTTAGTGTGCTTAGGTCAACTTGCTTCAACTCAGCGAAGTTGCATTTTACTGCACCGAACGCGCAGAGCAGTATAGGAATAGCCAGAATATTGGTCGCCTGGATCTTATCTTCCCAGATAATTCGGAAGCCTAAATTTTTCTGAGAATTTGGCGATAATTTTTTCAAGGGCCGTTTGTAACACACGCACAATTTGGGTTTCCGCTTGCGGTAGGTCCAAGATATGTATATGTTTCTCCATTATCAAGATGCTGAATGGTATTTCCGCCTATGAGTTGAACATCCCGATCGTCACGCGATGATGTAGTTTCTAGTCTTCCTTGGTGTTGATGGACGCAGGTACGCTTGTCCAGTCCGATGCTCATGCCAATCGCTTTATAGTACCTATTCACCGCCTCCCCAAGGATGTTAAGGTCCTTTTTCGAGGAAGCAAAGAGTTTTAGGTCGTCCATGTATAAAAGGTGGTTGACCTTATATTCTCATCTGTCCGGCAGGCCACATAGGTATCCAGAGCTTTTGCTTTGGAGCGCAATAGATAGAGGCAAGAGGGAGATGCAGAAAAGTATCAGACTTAGAGAGTCTCCTTGGAAGATGTTATGACAAATCTTGTCCACCACAAGAGCATATGCTCTTTTATGCATCTCACTATTTTTGGATGCACCTCCAGGCACTCAAGGAGTTTAATCAGTAGCTCATGGTTCATGTTATCGAATGCCGTACAGTAGTCAATCCAAGCCATGGACAGATTGCGTCGCTACCTGATCGAGTCCTGGGTAATACACCTGTCTATTAACATGATCTCTCTGCAACCTGCCAGCCCTCTCTTGCATCCACGTTGTTCAACTATTGCACTCCATACCAGCTCGATAGATGTTAATATCCTCTCTTTGAGAATGCTAGTAAATAGCTTTTAGCTGGTGTTTAAATAAGCTATGGGCCTGTAGTTTTTTGAACTTAAAAATCTCCGCTCTTAGGGATCAATACCGTGCGTCCTTCCACTATCCACTGCCGGATGGGTTGTTCTTCGTTTAAGAAAGTAGTAAATATACGAGCTAGATGTTGGTGCGTAGAAGTGAACTTCTTCCAGCAATAGTTGTTGATTTTATCTGGCCCTGGCGCTGAAAAGTTCTTAGTTCTAGCGATAACTTTCTTCACTTCTTCAGCAGTAATTACTGGACACTCTTCCTCTGGACCTTGCAACATTTTACTTCGGCAAACATTACGAAAAAGTGATCTATCTAAAGCGTCTTCATTTAGCTGATAAGCATCTATATACAGGGTGTTTTTTTTAACTTGAGACAACGAAATATCTCAAAAAATACGCATCCTACGGAAAAAATGTCTGGAATAAAAACTTTTTATTTTCGAGGGGGAAAAAAGATTTGTTAAAATTTACCCCACCCCCACAGG
>CAKNWT010270068.1:367-17258 GCA_932066315.1 Andricus coriarius
AGTTCTTGAAGCATCCTCTTTGATTTTATTTTAAATTCTCCATTCGCTCCTTCACTACGAATTATTTCTTCCAGTACTGCTTCCATTGGTTCCGGAATTTCCATAAATATTTTCTCTTCGAGAACGCCGTTTAAGTACGCCGTTGTCACGTCTAGTTGGTTAATCTTTATGTTGTATTGAGAAGCAAGAGCCATCAGTAACCGAATCGAGCTAATACGAGTTACCGGCGCAAAAGTATAATTAAAATCCACTCCTGGACGTTGAGCAAAGCCTCTCGCAACAATTCGAGCCTTTCTTCGTTCAACTGTTCCATCAGGTGCGTATTTATTTCGTAAAATCATTCGACTGCTTATCACTTCTCGATCCTTTGGTCGGTTGACTATCGTCCATGTGTTATTCTTGATGATGGACTTAAGTTCCTGCCCCATAGCGTCGAACCATTCTTTTGCTTCCCTTCCGGTAATTGCTTCACGAAGTGGTATTTCCGATAAATTTGCAAATTCGGTGTTTCCAAAAATATTTTGAACAGAACATGTTCCATTTTGATTTTCGTCATAGATTTCGTTTCGAAAATCAGCATCGTTCCTGTCCTGATCATCAATAACAGCCCTACAAAAAGTGTCACATTGAAACGTATTCAAAAGTATTGCATTTTGAATGCGAGGTTATCAAAAAGTAGATTTCCAGAGAACGTCTAGTGAATGCGATTCAATACTTAGCAATCGCTTATTTTCTGCTTCGAATTCAATCGCATTCAATAGCATTAAGACAAATTATGCTTCGCATTCAATCGCATTCGATAGAATTAAAACATATTAGAACTCTCGCATTAACACGCATTGAACGCGAAATCTTTCACTTCGTATTCACACGTATTCAAGATTTAGACGTTATATGCGCACTCTCGCATTAAAAAGTATTGGGCTACGTTCCCAATCCGAGGTTGTCGCAAAGCAGATTTCCGGAGAACATCTCGTGAATGCGAAGCAATACTTTTTAATTTGACGTTTTTTGCAGGGAATTTCATTCTGATGTTCAACATTGATCATGTGAAATTGTTTCTTTGGTCTTCCCTTCATTCCAGTCATAAGCTTCCGTGGTCTTCCGGGTCCTCTCTTCATTTCTTCTTCTGATCTGATTTGTTCATTATTTTCATGCTCTTCGATGATACCATTTTGACCATTGTGTACCAGATTTTGGTTGTTTTGTAGATTGGCCTCGTTTTTATTCTGACCGACGGGTTCTATTTCCACTGACTGTAGTGGCACTTCAATTTGCATGTGGTTTAAATCGCTCGTATCATCAGATAAAAAATCTTCATATTTTTTGTTCGTCGTGATTTTATAATTTTCCAGGAATTTAACATCTCTTCCTATGTCGACTCTGCTTTCCTCAGGTAGCCATATTCTGTATGCTTTTCATTCTGCTGAGTAGCCGACGAAAATTCCCCGCTTGGAACGAGCACCTAACTTCTCCTTATTAGGATTCCGATCTAGAGTAAGAACTTTACGCCCGAATTCTCTGAAATGAGATACAATTGGTGGGTTTCCGTTCCATAATTCGAAAGGTGTCTTACCGCCAAGACTGCTAGTTGGGTATCTGTTACGAATGTAGTTAGCTGTATTAATTGCTTCGCCCCAGAAAGAATTCCGTCATTCAGACTGTATTAAAAGACATCTTGCCATATCCATCAAGGTTCGGTTCTTTCTCTCTGAAATACCATTCTGTTGCGGAGTGTATGTCACAGTCAATCTACGTCCAATACCATTAGCCTTTAAAAAATTATCAAATTCATTATTGATATACTCGGAACCATTATCCGATTGGAGAAACTTAATTTTCTTGCCGGTTTGATTTTCAGCATAAGCCTTGAAATCTTTAAAAGCATTTAACATTTCGTCTTTTGATTTAAGCAATTTTATTTCACACCATCTGGAGTAATCATCAGTAAATGTTGCACAGTACCTTGCTTTTCCGTTTGAGTAGACACGCATTGGTCCGCACAAGTCCGAATGTATTATTTCGAGAAGCTCCGATTTTCTTTCTGACTTTTTAGGAAACGGTGCTTTGGTCATTTTTCCCAGAATGCAAACTTCACAATCGAAATTAGCTTGCGATTCTTTAATGTCCATGCCTTGTACAGTACCTTTGCGATGACTTTCTAATAGATCTCGAACGTTGACGTGTCCCATTCTACGATGCCAGCTTTCAAGTTTCGAAATTTGCAAGTTATTCCGTAAACCCATTTCCGTAGTAGTTTTGCATTCATGTTCCTTTTCTTGTACGAAATATAAATCATTTATTCTGTCTGCTTTCAATTTCGTAATTCCGTTTACATCTATAATCTCTGCAGACGTCTTGCTGAAAATTACTGTGTAGTCTTTGTCTGTAATTTTAGCAACAGGTAAAAGATTTGTACGTAGATCAGGAACCTGTAAAACATTATCAAGACTTACGTTCTTTTGCTGACCACCCACTTCCGCAGAAAAAGACACTTTTCCTTTAGCTTTTATTTCAGTAGAAGCACTGCTAGCTAGTTTTAGCTTTCCTGATTCTAGTCTTTCAATGATTTTAAATTTGGCCGAGTCCTTGCAGAGGTGAGTAGTGCATCCGCTGTCGAGACACCAAACTTTATCCTCAGGTGTAATTTTGAGCGCTTCTTAAGTATTTAAGACTTCTTCTGAAATAAACAAACTTAAATCTTCAGCCTGTTTTGCTGACGCTCGCGGGTTTCCGCCCGATTTCTTGCATTCCGAAGCTATATGTCCTATTTTTCTACAACAGGTGACAACGAAATTTAAACCCGTCTTTATTTTCTGACTCGTTCTTATAATTCTTATTAAAATTATTATTCCAGCATTTATTCTGCTGTTTCCGGGCAATCATCGCATTCGACGTTGTACCGCGTGTTTCGTTTTTCCGCGCGTCGTTTTCTTCTACGATTTTTACACGTAAAATGTCCGGTGTTGGTAACTCGTCTCTAGATTTTATAGCACACCGAAAATTTTCAAAACTTGGAGGAAGACTGTATAAAAGCATTACTGTCAGTAAGTCTGCATTTATTTCAATCTCCATTTCAGCCAACTTGTTAACTGTATCGAAAAATTTACGAAGATGCTCGCGTAAATCTCCACCGTCTTGCATTCGACATAACGTTAATTGTTTAAGTAACCTGGCCTTTCGAGCCGGACCGCTTGACTGATAAATTGACTGTAGTTTTTCCGAGATTTCATTTGAAGTATTGCAATTTTTTACCTGTTTCAATTCCGAGGGGTTAATTGACAAAATTATGTCAGATTTTGCCTTACTGTCTGCGACATCCCATTTTTTCGCACTTGCCTGTGATGCTGCGTCTCCATCGATGACTTCCGGTTTGACATTTTCCCCGTTGATGTACGTCCAAGCATCGTTTTTTATCAGCAGTGCCTGCATTTGTATTTTCCAGGTGTCGTAATTCTCCTTGTTTAATGGTTCAATCCTCACCGAAGTCATTGCATTCATTGCAGTTATTCCGTCGGGGTAGGATTTTCAACGAGTATAATAAAAAAATTCAAAATTTACTAATAGTAATATTATATATATAATATAATATTTACTTCGTTTTCGTTAATGCCTTGTTTCTCGAAAAACCCATTTACTTTCGGACTGCTGAAGCCAATCAGGGCCCAGCCACCACTGAGTTTTGACTAACTGCGATGGACTACAACCTCGGCACGGCTGATCGGCCGGATTTAGCTCGCTCGGTACATATCTCCAGCTATTCACGTCACTTAATGACCTGATTTCTTTTACTCTGTTATAAACGAAGGTTCCCCACTGCGTATCCCTCCCTAGCCAAGCGAAAACTGTGGTGGAATCAGAAGAATGTATGAATAGAAAACCTTCCGTTTCCGATTATTCGCGGAATTTCAATTTCCCTCAATTTCTTAACCGAATTTTCTGTCCATGGACACTCGCCGTTTCCTTTCGCTTTTTCCAAACCTGCTTCTAAAGGCAGTTCGATTGTCGCTGATAGTAAAAAGGGACTACACGATAATCGAAAAACCACTCGGCAATGTCTATAAACAATTATTTTGCCATTTGCCTGCCATAAAAAACGAAGAAACTCTCTATCAGCTCGATTCACGACAATCTGTAAAAATGCCGTTTTTATATCGGAAATAAAACCAATCTCTTTTTCCCGAAATCTGTTAGGGCAGGATGGGACAAGTTCTATCAAGTTCGGTCCCTTTTCCAGACACTGATTGAGTGACGTATTTCCCTTCTTTTTAGCAGAAGCATCAAATACGGGCCTAATTTTTGTCTTGCTATTCATTTTTAGGACCGGATGATGCGGAGAATAATGACCCACACGCGAAATCTCACTGTCGGGAACCCTTTCTATTATCTTTTCGGTCAACCATGATTCAAAAACGTCATTATAAGCTAAAAAAATATTCTGCTAATTTAACTTTTCTATCGTCGTTTTCAATCTCTGTTGAGCTAAGTCATAATTTTCAAGTAAAGGCGCGTGATCGTCTTTCCACGGCAATCTTACCTCGTATCGACTTTCCGAGGTAAAATTTGCAGTATTTCTTACAAATTTTCGCGTACTTTGATTTTTCAGAAAATCATCTTGACTTTGAATAGGATCCGCGATACCGAAAACGTCTGAAGTCCAAAGATCGGATATATTGGCCTCTTGGATGCAATATATATCGTGAGCATAGCAGCAGTTTCGGATTTTCCTGAACGCTCTTTTAGTAATTTGTCCATAACCGTCCATCCCAACAAAGTTTCAAACGCGATTAAACCATTGTTCAAATCAAATTTCTTCCCCGTTATCAATTTACCAGCCACGTCAGCACCGATCAAAACATCAATAGACTCTTATTGACTTCCGATATCAGACAAGAAAATGTTCTGCTTAGATAATTCGTCAACCCATGGTTTCTTCTTAATGCATGGGATTGTATCGCAGATTACATCACGACACAAAACAGAGAAATTACACGCGTAAGACCCATCGAGATTTTTTAAACACGCTAAAAAGCCTTTCATTTACCACCTACAAATAAAGAGTGTGCTACTTCTATATCTATGCGAGCAACATAACCTAACTCTCTAGCACAATCTGACCGTATACATGAGTGATGCGTCGCTGTATCAATAATCGCTCTCACATATTTTTCAGAAGAATCAGAATATACTTTCACGCAAACAAACTTTGGGTGTTTCACTAAAGATAGCTAAACTATTCTCGATTTGTGCACCTTTAGGACTATCCTCTTTCGCAACGAAACCCGGACATACCAACAGAACGTGTAGTCTATTGCAACAAACGCAATTAACCCTAACTCGACAGTTCTTTGAAATATGACCACGCTTTAGACATATAAAACATGCATTCTCTCTCTTAGCACATTCTCTTCTCTCATCCAAAGACATGTTTCGCGCAAACTCACACTCTTTACTCTCATGAGTCGATTTACAAAATATACAATCTACTACCTGGTTTCTTTTCTGGCACTGGGTGTTTCTCTCGTTGCTTCCTTCATCTCGTTCTTTGGTTCCGGCTTCCTTGCCTTCTCTGCTTCTGCCGATAAGTCAAATACCTGTAGAGCCATATCTATGCGTTTCTGGTCCTCGACTTCTCTTTGCAGGAACTCCAAAAGATTCTCCAGCCTATTCTTGGTGGCATTTTGACCATCAGCATCATCGTTTTGGCCAGCAGCATAAGTGTGTGGTATCTCCCACTTCTTTGCCAAGCACGCAGAACGTCCTCTGGAAGCGAAGACTCGACTAAAGGGTATAGCATGACGGCGCACTTGTCTGTCGTTACACCGAGCGTATCGAGAGCTCAAATGTATGCCTCAAGCTTGTCATACATAATTGCAAGTGATGCCCTCTGATTACCTTTCACAGCATTTTGTAGAACGAGTCCCAACAATTCGTGAACATAATATTCCAACACAATATCGCCGCGTCCAAAACGGTTCTTGAGACTTGTTATAACTTTAGTGTAGTTTCCCACAGTGGGTGGAAAACTACACACTACTTCCCGTGCTCGTGAATCTGGCACTGTGGCTTGGATAAAATATTGGAATTTGTCCTCATTCATTATTGAGACATCTTCATGGACTTTTTTAAAGGCGCTCCAAAATGAGAGCCATTCCTTCACACTACCGTTCAGTTTCGGCAGTTCAATTGTCGGTAGCTTCATTATTCGGCTTGATAACGCTGGATTTGTTGCCGCTACTACCGTTGGCGTTTGCGCACTTGTCTCTAGGAATTCGCTGATCCTCGATTTTGCCGCTAAATATGTAGACTTATATTCGTCGTCACTTTCCAATTCTTTAGTGATTACGTCATCACTCAGATCCGAGTCGAAAAGTCCTTTGTTATACGAGTAGGCAGCATGCACCGCGTCCAGTCACGACGCCTTCTTCTTTGCCTTCTGAGAGCTTCCATGCTCGTATTGCTTTACATCACACAAAAACTTGAACTTCACTCTTCCCGTAACCCGATTTAAGAAAACAGTCCAGTCACGGTCGCCACAATGTCGGGAAACGATGTTGTGGGGTATTCTATTAAAAGCGCAACACGATATTCTCAGTATATTAAAAAGTTTATTAAGCACATTAACAACACTCCGCATCCCACGTACGTCTTTAGAAAGCTGTCCTCAAGCCACGCTCTCCCCTCTCCGACTAGTCACAAAATTGCGCCCTTTTTCGTTTTAGATGTCGCTAATGTAGTTTTCCATTTCCGCCCGTAATTGCCCGCTAAATTCGAATCTACTAATCCATAAGAGTGTTAAAGATTCTAGGGGAGGATGGAATGGGTAAGAACTGGATGAGGGAGTTGGAGGGGGCTAGAAGGGCGAATGAGGAAGAATGAACGAATGGATGCGGCAAATATAAGTGTGGTTGTTTAACCTATTTTTGAATTATACATATAATTAAAAAATAAGGTTAAACAACCACCGCCGGGTCTCACTGGGAGCAACTTCCATCTAAAAATGACACCGGTCACAGGACATGATGAAATCACAACAACAGGCCGGCGAAACCCTCGTGTGTTTTCGGCACGCGGGTATGGCTTTAAGGTTACGAATCAGTGATAGGTTCGCACCTCCGAAAGCACCTATCACGAGGGCAATTACTTGTGCCGAATATTTCGGGTACAGTCTTTACAGCTCCCTTTTAAGCTCTTGATACCTCTCCTCCTTTTCTTTCTCCTCGGCAATGATGTTGTATTCGGACGGGGCCGAGAATTCGATCACAAATATAGTTCGTTTCTCGAAGTCTTGGAGAACAATGTCAGGCCTCGATTGTGCAACGGAGACCGCTGTCCGAAATTCTTAGTTCCAGAAAATTTTGCACTTCTTGTTTTAGACAATTGACTCTACCTCCCTCGGAGCGTTCGGCTGGGCAGGGTCGCGGCCAACACCGTAAGAACGATAAAGATGGTAATAAAGGACTCTCAGGGCCACATTATGTCTGTAGATGTACGTCGTTCCTGCATGGGTGGGACACCCCGATAGTATGTTTTCCAGGTACTCAGCGTGTTCATGACATGCTCTGCACATATCGCTCGGAACTTCTTGACATAAAATGCGGTCACGGTATGCTAAGGTGGAAATGACACCGTCCTGGCCTGCGAAAATGAAAACCTCTGTACCTGAATTAAGCCCGATGATCTGAGGAAAGAAAAAGTTTGCTCCTTCGACAAGGACTGTTTTTCTACATTTCTGTGAAAATTTCCGTGCATTTTCTTGTCGAGTAGCTCTTGATGAAATTTTTGAACTTCCGCTTTCTTCACTTCGGCTTTCAGAAGTGAAGCATCTAGATGGAGTAATGCACTTTCCTCACTTCTGATGTTAAAATTTAGGCCAAGGGTCTCGGCTGCTTGCTCCGCGGGTTTGTAAAGGAACGCCCCTTTGCCAATCATATCGTGGTTCCTGACCATTTTAAGGAGAGGATCTCTGCCATTGGCTACGATATAAGCTGGACTTAGAACAATTCGGTTATGAAGACACTGGAGATTCAGAAGTCCGCGTCCGCCTTGATGGCGTGAAATGTATAATCGCGGAACTTACGAATTGATATGCAAGCTTTTATGCATATGCATGATCTTACATGTGGTGACATCAAGGGCTTCAAGTTCGTTCTTCGTCCAATGAACCATCCCAAACGAGTAGAATAGAACCGAGACGGCATGCATGTAACTCCCAGATATCTTGTTCAACGCTGACACATTGGAAGACCAAATCTGTCAAAGAAGATGCATATATCTGTTTCGGAGAGACTCCTTCACTGATGTTACGTCCTGAATGCGACTTTGAGGCACGCCCAGGTATGTATAGGTCTCTCCAGTGTTAAAATGTCTGAGAACACCTATATACACAAGCTCAGGGTCCTCGAGAACGCCAACAATCTTTCCGTTCTTCAGATGAATTTGGCACATTTCTCCAATCCAAAATCCATCCCAATCTCTCCTGTGTACTTAGCGACGATATTTATGGCAGTTTGAAGTTCGCCTTTACCAAAGGCATAGAGCTTCAAGTCATCCATATAAAACACATGAATGACCTTATGCTCGCACTAGTTAGTGTCGCCACGGAGGTATCCAGAAGAATTTCGTAGAGCGAGAGATAGAGGCAGAAGTGTGATGCAAAAAAGTAAAGGGCTCATGGTATCGCCTTGAAAGACTCCTCTCTGGAAGGTGACGTTGTTTGTTGTCACACGATAATTTCCAGATGAGATAGTAAATCTAGTTTTTCAAAGAGGCATTAATCTCTCTATGCATCTCACTATGTGTGGATGCACCTTTAAGCTTTCAGACAGACAGATGATATGTCTATGAGAGGTTGAATCGAAAGCCTGCCGGTAGTCAATCCAGGCCATTGACAGGACGCGTTGATGGGCTGCAGCGTCTTTGCAGACACACCTGTCAATTAGCAGGTTTTCTCGACAGCCTGCTACACCTTTTTTTGAGCCACGTTGTTCGTACATCTCACGCCACACAGGCTCAATTTGCCGAACAATCCTGTTGTTTAGGACAGCTGTAAAGATCTTATACAGTGTGGTGAAACAAGTTATTGGCCTGTAATTCTCTGGTTTGGACAAGTTGCGTCTCTTACTTTAAATATGAGGTGAATATGCGGGCAAAATGTTAGTGCGTAGAAGTAAACTTCTTCCACCAGAAGTTCTTAATACAATCTGGTGCAGCACCGGAAAAGTTCTTCGTTCCTCTAAGTGCTTTTTTTACCTCTTCGGCAGTGATTGATGGACATTCCTCCTCAGATTTTATGAGGTTGTCGCAAAATTGCTCGAGGCGGATGATATTGTCAGTATTTTCTTTCAACTTTAGTGTTTTCGGGATCCTGTATACCTCTCTCCAAAAAGTCTCTACCTCGTTGGGCTTGGGTGGATTTTTGACAGAAACAGGGTGACCATTAAACAGTCGATATGAGTCAGCGAGAAACTGTTGATTCTCCCTGATCCATCTCTCGCTCTTCTGTAGTCTTCTCCTTGCGTCAGATAACAGCTGTATTTTGTCAACAATATGCTGCTTGATTGTCATCAGCATTGACTTGTTAAGTATGTGATTCAAGATCCTCAGTTCTTGGGCGAACTTTCGAACCCTTTCCGTGAACGGTCTACCAGATGTTATGTAGCCAATCACACATTGAACACGGGACGCATTCTGTCTTGCCCATCCAATCTTCTTGTTCAGTTGATGTAAGCGTGTTTTGGTCTTTTGATCCATCTTAGGTTTGAGCCTTCGATTTGAGTTAGCCAAACTTCTCGCAGCACCATAAACTGAGCAATTGATTGGCCAGAGGTCGGATTCTTGCGAGATTTCTCCACCAAGGAAGGCATCCAATTCAGCCAGATCTTGGGGCTTAAGAGGAACTTGCATTTTGATATTGCTCCTTGTCCTGAAATCGTGATCATTTCTCAGAAGGTGCCTGCTTTCCGCGGTTGGTCTTAATGTCGCTTCCTCATCTTCGGCTCCAGCTTGATCAAGCAGCGATTGGGGGAGCGCTCCGCATACATATCCATTTTTCCAGAGGTAGGCACGTGGATTTTGCAACTATTGAATCGAAACCTGCTGAAGCTTTGGGTGTTTTTGGCACCACAGAGCATCCATACGCGCCATAAAGCCTCGGTGAGCAGGGATAATGCTGGCATCGTATCAGTCTAGCAAGTCATCTTTGAGTTAATTCGTCCACTCAATGTGGGCGCTTTGCCGGTTCGTCGTCGTGTTTCCATCTAAATTATTTTCAGCACCCCGAACTCTAGGATTATGGGCATCGCTCGCCGACCCATTGTCGGGTGCTCTGCGCGTTTGATTGTATTGAACGGCATTTACAACTTTTTGGTGTTTTGGTGGTGTCATTGTTGTTCCCACGAGCAGCTAGAGAAAGGGTTTGTCCATCTTTGTAGAGCGAATTATACCCCTTTCAAAAATATTACTCACCAATTAGAAATGAAAAAATGTTAGATCTTCTACTTCTGCAATATAACAAGATAAATCATTTTTCAGAAAATCAATTGTTCGCTTATTTCATTTGTAAGATATTGTGTTATGGGGTTTGGCTCAGACTCATATTTCCTGTTCAATGCACGTTTGTTGTTGTCTTATCGTGATACCTATACAGCTGACAATTTCTAAACCATTTCACGACATGTGCAAGGAAAAGACCATGCCGATTTAAAAAAATACATAGACTAACATTAACACGTACTTAAAAATAAACTAGTGGTAGTATTCTCATAGAAGGGATGCATAGTATGTGACAGTTTATGGTCGGACAGCTTAAAGACTTCACGCGAGGTGTGACCGTTTCGAATGCATACGGTGCATAATGGGAGTGGCAAAAATCTTTCGAATGTGCGATAAAATTCTGAAAAGCAGGTGCACCCTTTAGTCACCTTCTTTTCAGAGTTTTAAGCAGCAAGTCATTTTATATCGATATATGACTCATCGAAGACAGTTGTCTATATTTTTAAATGACAAAGAAATTGAAAAGCTTTAATTAAAGGCTCTCGGGTTCTCTGAAGTTCTGGACGCCGAGCTTCATGATCGCGAACAACTGCGAGAGCAAGAAAACCTGAAAAGTGAAGAAGAACAACAACAAGGACCGCTGATCTTAATAAGATACGCAGGAGGCAGTCATATTGTGAATTCAGAACTAAATTCTAGGTCTGCTATTCAGTAGGCCCAGCCGATTCCTGGATCATCCTTTTGAAAATAAGGATGTAAACAACCAGTTTTTTAAAAAGAGGAAATACAAGATGACGAAAAGGAGAAGACAATTGTTCAGCCTACTATAAATGAAAACGAAATTTAATTTATTGCGTAGTTAAACCTGTTGTGAAGAAAAATCAATCAGTTGAAGAAGAATTACAAGAAGAAGAAATGATTCCTCTACAGAATCATCATCAGATGATTGCTCTACAGAATCATCATCAGATGATTGCTCTACAGAATCATTATCAGATGATTGCTCTACAGAATCCTCATCAGATGACTCCTCTACAGAAGAAGATTCGTCGACAGAAGATGCATCTGCAGAAAAAAAGCGAAGATGAGGAAGAAAACAAGAGAGAGAAATTGAAGAAGGTCGAAAGAAGAAATGTAGAAGAAAAACAGAATAAAGTCATGGAAACAGAAAAAGAAGAGGGAAAATACATTGTGGATGCTATACAGGCTGGGTCGACTCCCATGGGGTCCTTTAATCACTCAATCTGACAGTAGTGCATGTACAAGGGGGTCGTGAAATATAATTTACTTATGTGTTGTTGCACGTATGCGTAAATATTATTTGAATGTGTTTTATAAATTAAAATTACAGAAAATAAACGAGTTACTAAAAAACGTATACAAATTTAGAACGAAAAATGTGCAAATACTGTTTCCTGTAACATTTTTCAGGATAGTACAATTCTGCATTGATTGTCCAATAAATGAAGAAGTACATGACAGATGAAATGTAACAAATTTTATGACATTTTATTCATACTAAAATAAAGAAAAATTAAATCAGAGACTTTATCCATCCAATGTGAAGTATTACTTAAATACTTATTTAAATTTAATTTCAATTCATTGATATAGTTTCACTGATTTCACTTAACATGACTTGATACAACTTTTGAAAACTCTGCACAACTGGACGTTTGTTGTCGATAATATAAGCTCTGAAAACATTTAAATGACGACGCGACAATAATTCAATAAAATATTACCATCACATTTGAATATACAGTAGAACAATCTAACAGGAGGTGAATAGCTACAAAAGAATACGCGATTAAACGCGCCACATGGAAGTCGACCCAGCCTGATATCATAAACGTGTAACCAGATCCGGATATTTCAGCTATTTTAAAATAAATTGTGGAAACTATAACCGAGGAACAAGGCCCCAATATCTCAGCTGTTTTCAGTGATTATATAGGTAAGTTTTTAAAAATTATTAATGCAGATATGGTTTTTAGAAAAAATCTGTCATTCCTTTAAAGGTTTGTAATAGTTTTTCTTTTGTATTTGTTTCTTGCTTGCCGGGTGATATTGCAGATCTTGCATTACCACAAATTACCAGTTTTATCGATTTTAATACAGTTTTCAAAATAAGTACAAGTACATAAACTTATATTGTAGAAGATGATTTCGAAATTGTATACATGCCTTTAAGTAATCGAAAACCCAAACTGATACCAAGAACATACAAATCCAAACTCATACGTAGGACGTGAATAGGTATCATTAATTTTTTTGAATTTTCTTATTTGATGTTTTAGTAATGTGTCTAACTTCAAGAAAAACCCTTTTGATCTGCATCTTATATTTCTTCTAATATAATTTTTTTTTGAAATGAGAATAAAAAATAATTTCAGAAAAAAACTATCAATCTACATTTTTTTCGATACATTTTTTCAGAAAAAAATCTTCCAAGCTATATCTTTGATTAAAAAAAAAAATTTAACCAAAAAAAGTTTTTTTTTGAAAAAACCTTCTGTTTTATCAGAACAGAATGATTATTATTTTTGATATTCAACTTTCAGTAAATTCTACGACTATTTCCCAGAATCATAGGTGTAATCAGATCGGTAGAGGGAGATATGAAGGAGGAAAATGAGACGGTCGTATCAGCAGAAGTAAAGAAGGTGACATTATGAATGCGGAAGAAGACGATGATGTTTTGAATTCAGAACAGGAAGAAGAAGGAGAAGAAAGCGATGATATCGATGAATATGAAGACGAAGAGGTGATCCAACCACCTGGATGCAGGTTTCTAATTTTAAGCAAAACACGTAAAGAAGCCAAACGTTTTAGTACAGAAAACGGACAAATGCGTGTATATGTTAGGCAACCTCCAACTGAAAGTAATGAAATCAAATGGTTAGAGGGTGCTATGCTTGACCTACATAATTATTTAACGGAGTTTTGCTCGCCGATCAAGCAATGTCAGCGTCGAAGATATGTGGGAGGTTCTGTACGGCGTCATGCAAAGTAATACAGAGTTTCGTTTAACTGATTTTGTGATACGTATTATAGCAGAAACACCAGTAGATCAAGGTAAAGTAAAATTATCACTCGAATATGTTTATTTGAATTCTTGATCAAATCATATAAGGTGAAGTGTAATCTTTTCTCAAAAACTATTCACAACTTCTTGTTTTGTACTGATTCTATATGTTGGTGTTTTTTACATAAAATTTTACCGTAAAGAGGTCAGCGAAACAAGCTGACCAAACGTTGCAAAATAATTGTGTATTATTATTGAAATTTACCCCCTGTGATCGACAAAAAATCTTTTTATTCAATTGAAATATGGAGGGTGATAGTTATTTTCTTAAAAATGATAATACATGTTTACCGCAGTCTATTACAACTGAATGTGTGTATGTCATGCGTGGTGAAATTAGAATATGAATGTTATGCAATGCATGACAATGATTACTAAAGAAGCTGTCGTTATTGTACCTGCTACAGGTTGTAGTGTTCCGGAAATAAAAAAATTTCAAGAATATCTTTTATCAAAGGGTTTCGGGATTGTTGTATACGAATTTTTTTAAGTTAACAGAGGTCGGCAACCTCTTTTCGATGGTAGGTGTTATTTTTGAAATGCAAATGTGTCTTTAATGCATACAATTCACATAATGAATCATGACAGACGTTGTCATTGTCAGTCAGTTTTAAACTTAGAAAAGGCTATCGGCAGCAAGACTTAATGTTTTTCATGTAATATAGGTTACAATAGAGCAGCGAACCACAGATGTTTATATCTATGTCCACAGTGTAAATGTCAACCATCTTGTGTTAATACAGATGATCGGATCTATTGTGCCTATTGTCGACGTTACATGTACGGTAAACTTTGTTCTGCGCAGAATATTCAACCAAACCGAAATATAGAGAATGGATTGGCAACGTGTTTCACGAGTTCAATTAAACCTCGAAGGAACGACATGAAATCAATTTTTAGTTTTTACGATTTTGAGACGGGTTAAAGTAAAACACTCGAGGGTGATAATTCGATTCGATTCATGTGTACATGAACCAAATCCTTGTGTTGTACATCAAGTATGTTTAATGTGCTTTGCAAAAGATAATGTGGAAAGTCTGTATCAGTGATATGGTGCACGCTAATTTATTTTTTAAGAGGACCCCATAAAACAACTCGTAGAATTGGTAACTCGTGAATTAACTTTTTTTAATTGCATTTTATCTACAGCACATAATGCAGCAAGTTTCTATGCGTTTGAACTATTCCCTAGCGGACCGTATAAACGGAACGGATACGCTACAGCGTATCCCTATAGTATCCACATTGTATCCTCTCCGTATAATGCAAGAAAAACTCATTAAAAAGGGAAGATGAACATTTAACTTGTTGAGATTCGGATTCTACGTGAAATTTTGCGTTAGAAGGCCACGGAGTAATTGCAATAGTTTTTCTTGCAACGATAAAAACTTTAAAAAAATATAATACCTATCGACAACGTGGGCTGAAGGCGACTTCCAGCGTCCATAATCAAGCATCCATCATCGTTTAAGCAGTACTCCTTAAACGATTATGGATACGCTTGAAGTCGCCTTCAGCGCACGTTGTCGATAAGTATATACGTTGTTCCCGCATGGGTGGGACACACAGGTAGTATGTGTTCTAGGTACTCTGCGTGTGCATGACACGCTCTATCATTTTCTGTCGGTAAAGAAGAAGTAATTAAAAAAAACTGTTTTCACAATTCTAAATATTTAGCTCCAGAGACACCTTCCTTCGTTTTTTGTATTTAGTGTGCCAAATTTTAAGCATAATATCTCATACTGTGTGGACGTAAGTTAGGAAAAAAAGTTGCCGATATTGCTTCCAGTTTTATTTTCTTATCCAATTTTTTCTTCTTCAAAATTTCCACCGAAACAAAGCAGAAACATGTACTTTATTGCCTCCTCATTCATCTTCCGAACTTTCAGAGCGATATCTTATTTCGTTTGGACGTAAGCTGGAAAAGAAAAATTGCGGACTAGCTTGGTCACGTGACCCACTCTTTACATGGCCTTAAATCATTATCATTAAATTAAAATCTAAAATATGACTTTTGCTCACAATCCAATTTTTATTAAAACTTTTTCTCTTGCTTTGTTTTTATACATTTTTTTACGGCAAAATAGCATTTTCTTCCATCGTCGTTCGCCTCGAAACTAGCGATTAACAATGCTTATCTTGCAGTAGGAACATCTTTGATGGACCTAGGACTAGAAGAACTAAGCTAAGCCATGAATTTAAGAAAATATTTGCAAATATAAACGCGTGTGATGTCTAAGAATTTCTGACGTTGTCTTTACTACAAGAAAAAAATTGATTGAAACATAAATAAATATACTTGGCAATAAAGACCTTCTAAGGGCCTCGACGACCTCTGTGTGGAAATTGTGGTCCTCTCCTAATCTGCGGAAAGGACACCAAAACTAACGGTTTTATGTGTAGAATATGTTTCGAGCGTATAAGCAAAGAATTTTAACTCTCTTCCAACCAAGTATCTTATACAATGGTAATACAGTAAAACCTCCATCATTTCAAGGCTCCATCATTTCAAGACCCCAACATTTCAAGCCCTCCGTATCCGGTTATCTCAAATTGCGCAGTTCTATCAACTCACACCACGGACCCTGTACACTCTCCTCCGCGTCTGTGACTCACTAATGAAAAAAGAGGCCCGAAGAGCGGGAAATCTTGAATTGAGTATTGTTTCACGGCCTCATGGGAATACGTCGCACGACGTTTTCGAGAAAATATTATAAACGGTAAAGTCATAAATGTACAAATAGTACTATTTCTCAAGTGTAGAATCTATTTTCTCAGTCATGTTCCATTTTTTAGTCGATTCACGACTTTCAGTTTCACCAAATGAAATGAAATATCCTAAATGTCAGGTTAATGGTACTCTAACCTCAAATTTTGGACAGTTGCTTGTATTTCGTGAAACTCAAAGGTCTTCAACCGATAAAAGGATGAAGAAACAGAATTGCGCAAATGCATTCTTCACTTGCAAAAATTACTATGCAGACCTTTATAACTTACCTTCACGTTTCGGAGATTTTCTCTAAAAAGTCGTATGCAGTTGCAGTACCATGTACTAACCTTCCTGACGGCTGGCATTTCCACCGATCGACGTCATACCACAAAACTCACTATTCCGCGAAATATTTGCGTCGTTTTTTGATTTTATTATACTGATTTTTACTTGGCACATTGTCGTACGCCAACAAAAACACTAACGCCAACAAAGACTAACGGACCGCGACTTTTTTAACTACGCAATAAGCCGAGATCGCCTGAACCGATATTGCGCAATATACGCGACAGAGTATTGGCGCATTTGGCCCTTCCGAG
>CAKNWT010270069.1:518-12355 GCA_932066315.1 Andricus coriarius
ATTGATAAAATTTTGAATGTAAAGCATCAAAAGTACAGAATTTTTAATTGTTATATTTACTTGAAACTTGCATTATTTTTAATTGTGAATTTTCAAAATTGAAACTCTTGACTTTTAACGATTTACAATTTAAAGTTCGACAACGTTGAAGATTTATAATTGAAAATTGTTGAATTTTGAAAATATATATTTGCAAATTATTAAATTTTTAAGATTTATAATTTGATATTTGAATATTTTAACATATTGAATATTTTCAGTAAAAGACTCTTCAATATTTAATGTGTATAATAGAAAATTATGCAATTTTTTACATGCGGTTTTTGGAATAGTTCAATTCTTATAATTCTATAAATTCTTATAATTTTTTTTAATGTGTGACATTTGTTTTCGTACATAAAAGAAGGAACTGTGCAGGAACTTCAGGTTTCTTGAACGAGTGACTGAAAATGTAACACGATACCAGTGATAAACTTCAACTTCAAAATTGCTGTATTGCCACTGTGTCGGCCATAGTAATAAACTCGAATAAACTGTCAAATTGGATGGTAGAAAGAAAAATCAAAAGACAGAAACAGGGGATAAGTGAGCGAAAACATAGGAGCTTCAATGTGGACGAAGGAAATGAATGAATTTGAAGATTATTATATATATAATTATTAATTTTAACTTATGCAAATTCACTTTTTTTCATTATTCTCGAAATAAAAACTTTAGTGGTTATGGCACTTTTTGACACGTGGCTTCAATTATAAACCAATTTTTATTTTCTGATTTCAGGAAACTGCATGAGTGAATTTATGGGCTTAATCAAAGGACATTACGAGGCTAAAGAAGAAGGATTTCAAGCCGGAGGAGGATCTTTACATTCGGTTATGACACCTCATGGACCTGATAAAACTTGTTTCGAAAATGCTTCTACTTCTAAATTGGTACCAGAGAAAATTGCTGAAGGAACTCAAGCATTTATGTTCGAAACTTATTACAATATGACAGTAACTGAATGGGCTGGAAAAAATTGTAAAAGAATTGATTCTGATTACAATAAGTGTTGGCAGGGTCTGAGAAAAAACTTTGATCCTACTCAAAAACCTAAAACTTAAATTGAGACTGGAATATACGAAAATCGAACAGATATCATATTTTAAAAATCATTGATAAGATTTTTGTCAAATAGTAGTAAATTGAAAATTCAGCGTTCAACATGAAAATACGGGACTCTTATATTGTAACCATTCCAAATTGAAGAAATTATTCAATTCTTACAATATTAATTTCAGATAATTCTTGTTTATTTGTTTTGATTTGAAAAAACACAACTTTTTACATTTCAATTTCAAATCGTTTAACTTTTAATACTTTATTTCGAATTATTATTAATTATTGAAATCTTCCAATCAAATATTTAAAAATTTTTAATAAAATATTTGTTCCTATCTGTAATTGGAAAATGGACCATTGTAATAAGATATCACATTGAAAATTACAGAAAAATAGATTACAAAACAAGATCGCTAAGATTCCAATTTTTGAAATTGCACAAGTTTAAGCCTTTCAATTCGAAATTGTGTGTTTTTTTTAGTTCAGTTCAATATGTTCAATATTTGGGAAAATTTTCAAATAATTCAATTTCAAATGCCTAGTTTCAAAATCTTCTCATTTTTAAGGCTTGAATTTGAAAACATTATTTTTTAAATTTAAGTTGATGTTATGGTTTTCGACCAGGATTGTATTAATAAAATTATGGTAGGTTTTTCGTTTTTTTGGTCAATGTATTTCGTGTTATATGTATAACAAACGACGTTTCGTCCTCTATACGTAGGGTCTCATCAGGTTAATGTAAATTTTCCAAGTCATAGGCAATGGTATGTTTATAATTTTTTGACCTACCATAATATTAACCCTTAACGGTCACACGGGGCGTCTCACACCCCACGGGCTTCCTGATTTTTTCCGATTGTCTACGTTTTTTCTTTCAAGTATTTTTTTCGAATAGTTAAATTATGACTGAGGCTTTGGAGATATTTTTTTCCTGTTTTGTATTGTTTCAACATCACTTATGATTTTTTTCAGCTAAAAATATCTGAAGGTGCATTTGGAGGTGTGTTAAGGATTAATTGTACTAAAATAACTGCCTTACCATGAGTGAAAGTAAAAAAGATGTCTTAATAATCTACAAAGCATGTTTATTTGATAATGAGAAATTAACCTACGAAACATCCATATTTAAAAGAAGGGTTATTTACGTTTACAATGTTAGCTTTATAAGCATTGAAATTTATATACACATCTCTGTTGTATTTACATCAATGACTTGGCAAATTTAGATTAACCTGATGAGGCCCTACATGTAGTGGGCGAAACGTCATTTGTTATAACACGAAATACATTGACTAAAAACCCGTAAAACCTACCATCATTTTATTATGTTCTTAATTTTTTCTTGGTTTGAATTTATTCTGGAGACATTCAATTCAAAATTATTGAATAACAAATCCTTTAAACTGAAAATTCTGCAACTATCAAGTCTTTCAATTCGATTTTCTACGATTTCGAATAATTCAAAAAACAGAATATTTTGTACGTTTAAAATTCATATCAGAAAATTTAGAATATTTAAATCTAAAATTATTATTAAATTTAAAAATATCAAGGTTCAGTGTCAAAAATTGCAATTTTAAATGGTATAATAGTGAAATTGTCCTGACATTTTAAATATTTGAATTTGAAATTACAACATTATGAAGTTTGCAATAGAAAAACTCAAAAAATTAAGAAAGTTCAAAGAAAATACTTTCGTATTTAAGCTTTTGAAGAAAAAACTTTAGTTTTAAGGCCAGAAAAATTAAACTGCTTTAGAATTGCTTATTTGTGTAAAAAAAAAATCACTGTCATTTTCGCTGTTCAGAATTAAAGAATTTTAAATATTGTCTGCATTTGAAGTATAATTATTCTAAAAACTTTGAAAATGATATGCTTTCTATACGAAATTTTTAAAAGGAATAAATTCAAACCTGAAGCGCTAAAAATTGAACAATTCCGAACTTCCTTTAAAATAATTGAAGCATTCTTCAAGTAGATGCTTAGAACTTAGTCACTAAAAATTATTAATTTTCAGATTGTAGATCACGATTGTTTAAATTTACTCATTTCAATCTAGAGTGCAAAAATAACTTGGAAATCAATGATAAAGCATTTCCATGAACATATAGGAGCATAAATATGGACAGAATGAATGAATGGTAGATTATTATATAAAATAGTGTTACGCAATTTGACAAATATATATTGTAACTAATTCCTTATTCCAAATTATTTATACCCTTCCACATTTTAATTTATTTGTTATTTACATCAATAACACGTTATTCAAAGCAGTTCAAAATTTAGAAAATTTAAAATCTTCGCACCATTGTTGGAATCTGGTTGGCACCACTATCGTGGTCACGTGACTAAGGAATCAATCACGTGACAGATTCTATATGTGTTATACCAGAGATCTGATGTTACTATTTTCATTAAAAAAATTAAAAACACTTGTAGAACTTTTATAGAAATTTTCTAAACTTCTGTTGTTTTTTTTCTGCATAAATTATACAAACTTGTCATCATGTAGACAACTAGAGAGTGTAGTGCATAATTCATTTGTGGAAAAAAGATAAATATGTTTTCTCTGAAGTCATTTGTGACTCGACTCTGCTCCTGATACCTGTGTTTATAACCTAAAAATGTACACAAACTTCAATATTTTTGTGATTATTCTGTGTTGTTTCGTACATAATCAACTTGCCTCCGTCTGTTATCCAAATTATTGCCAGAAAGAAGTAAGTTTATAATACAATTATTATCTAAAATCTTATATAGCTTTAATTAAAGTGAAAATAAGGGTCAGTATTTAATTCCTTTATTTATAAGCATTTCGAATAATATTCTTTAAAGGACGAGAAAAATTGCTTTTACAGTTATTTAGAATGAATTCTTTAATAGTATCTTATTTTAATTTAGTCAGATAAGTTTTCTTACGTGAAGCCAAAAAAGTATAACTTCACGTTTTATTACGGCTTCTGCGTATCGATGTTTGACATATGCATAAGTGTCAATAACTAATAAGCTTCTTCTATATTTAGTAAGAAAACTACATTTTTAAGTGACGTGGGATCACGGGGCGTAACACTTTGTCATGAAGATTATTATTTAATAAACTTTATTTATACAATTTCTTAATCGCTTACTCAATTTCAATATTTTTAAATTGAAGCAAATCTTAAATGTTTTAAGTTGGTACGCTTTCTAATTACACTGAAAGGTTATTATTATAAAATTCAAATTGGTATTAATAAACTGATAACCATAGAAAATTCACGATTGTGCAATTTCAAAAGTTTAAACACTTGCTTTTTTTAATCCTAAGTTAACCAAATTTAGTAAATTTAAAATTCAAAAGCTTTGATTTAAAAAAATTAAATTATTATTTTTTGTTCATGATTTATTGCGTGTTTTATCATTTTATATAAGTTTTTATTTATTTTTCTCAGACGCCGTTAAACCCAGAAATTGGATTACTGTGCCTTTTAACACCTGTAGAAAGAGGAGAAGGTATATAATTTGTTTGCATGTTTTTTTTTGTGTAAGTGCAAGGCAATTTATTTATAAATGCAAAAATATTTTGAATGAGGCGACTTCAAAATAATACTGCTTTCTGTATCGATTTCTTTTTCGCTTTTTTTAGTTTTGCGAATTTCATTTCGAACGGCTTGAAAGTTTTTGAATCATTAACTATTAATTAAGGGTTTTCGAATTAATAACATTTAAATGAAATTAATTCTGTAAATTGTAATTCTCTAATGCTACTAAAACCAGAAACAGGAATGATGTGCCTTTTAACATCTCTAGGGAAAGATAAAGGTATATATTAAATGCCTACTTAGATATATAATTATATTTATTGCATTTAATTCTTAAATTTTAATAATTTAAAATGATGACAGTATTTTGCCTATTCCTCTGCATTTCCCCTTTTTTAAATTCCCTTTTCTCCCTTTTCTCTTTAAATGTACAATATTTGAAAATACAGTTGAAAATGTATGAACCCGAAACAGAAGTTGTTATTCCATATAAATTTGGAAGAGTTAAAAATATATAGTAATTTTAAAAGTAATCTCCAAAATTAAATGTTTTAACTTGAACAATTTAAAGTCAAAAGTTCAAAATTGATCCACTTGAATTTTAAATCTTTAAAGAAGTGTTGAGCATTCTGAAATTATATTTTAAAATCTTATCAGTAAATAATTTAAAAATATTTATTTGCACAATTTCCAACTTGAACTATTTTTAATTTGAGTTTATGACCATTGGAGAGTGTAGTTTAAAATTTAAATTCAAAGTATTAATTATAGTAAGGCCGAAAAGACAAATTTTTGAAAGAAATATTTAATTATGCTTATAAGTGTCATGATTTTATTATTATTGATGGTATTTTTAATAGAAAAAATACTGTTGAATATGGGAACTATTTTAAACATATGAAAATCTTTTATTTAACAAATTTTTCTTGTTCCGACTTTTTTATATTTCTGTAAACGGATAACCAACCAATTTAAAAAATACTTTAATGAAGAAAAATCATTAAACATTATTCACAAATATACAATATTTTATAAAAAGAGTGTTTCTTCTTTTCACAATTTAAAAATTAATGTTTAATCTTTTCCCTATTTTTCCTCTTTTTTGTGAAAAATTACCCTATTTTCTCATGTTTGAGCTCCTTTTGCGCTGTGCTCCCTGAATTTATTGTAAGCTCTATTGTTATATCTTATGTGAATTAATAATAATTCAATAAAACTTATTCCGAATCAAATAAAAATGATCGCAGCAAATAAATTTAACTTTCGTCTAATTAAAATTACAATGGAGAATTTTACTGAAGAAAGCAATTTTATACAAAATTTGTATTTTCTTTTTTTATTTAGAATGCTTGAAATTAAAGTTCGACAACCTGGGGCATTTACCTCCACCAGGAGTTCCTCTAGTCAATTTAAAATTATCAGCTTATGTGTTTGTTGAAAGCTTGATGGATAAGATGACTGCTTTTAATCTTTCCGTGTCTGATATTAATTTTCGAAGTAAGTGAACATTTAAAATTAATGGTTTGTTGATGAAGCATCCAATGAAATTATGTTCTCAGTTTTTTGCATTTGAATAATTCTCTAAAATTATTAATCCAGGACTAGTGACAAGATATCAAAGCGTAGGGCAAGACAAGATGTCGGCATGTCGTCATGTCGAATTTTATGGAAACACAACTCAAAAGTGGCCAAAAGATTTTTATGTGTCTTGTCCGTTTTCTGATGAAAAATACGAAACTACTCCATATCGTTTAGAATATTTGGTAGAATCTGAGGACTATGAATATAGTAGAAAATTGGTATTTATCGTACCAAGACATAGATATATTGGTAAGATAATTTTGCATCTTATTACATTATTAAATTTCTATATTTTATTTCAATATTGAATCTATTATATTTCTAAGTTTAATATTAATTTATTTCTAATCCTCACTCGATTGTATAACAGATGAAAATGTGTTTGACGTCAAAATGTTCACGCCTTTTATCTACGTTGACGTTTCGGATACAGTCTCACTCACATTATTTATTCAACCATTACCAGAAAGATTTAATGTTTCTGACTACAGAGTTTGGTTGATAAATAATGGCACTGGCAAGGCAAGTGATATGATTTTGAGTGCAAAAAAAGGAGAACATATTCGACACTCTCACCTCGTTGAGGAAGGTGTTCATTATTTCAAAGTTGCTGCTTTGCATCCGGACTGCAGCCAATATGGCTGTTTAAATAGCACTTCGCCTCTAATAAGCATAAGTAATAATATAAGATGTTCTGTCACCTCACAAATAGCTTTTTCAAAAATTTACTTTCAATACCTTTTTGTTTCTTCGTTTCCAGAACAAGTTTCGCATCGCCTTTTGATAATGATCATCAGTGTTATTTGGATCCCTCCAATTTTATTTTATGCAATGTATCACGTTTACAAAGTCTACAAAAAGAAAGGTATGTGGTCGAGAGTATTAAAAAAAACTATAAAACTTCTGTTTGAAAAATGTTTTCAATCTTTGTTTTACAGTGATGCTGGAGAAAGCGGACGTGAAACCAAATTGTCTGCTCGTTTATTCTCCCACACACTCAGCTCATGTCAATGTTATGATTGAATTATCCAAATATTTAAGAGGATGTAGCATCAATGCAATGATTGATTGCTTAGATATTTCGGAAACTGTAAGCAAGGTAGGATAAAACAATATAAAGTGTTTTTACAATTAGATTTCTTAGATTTCGAATTATTTTCTAAAGTTATTGAGGCCATGTTATACTTATCCGATTCCTACCTCATCGACATTTTTTTGCAACAACTCACGTCCACGCGAATTGAGATATCGAGCTGAAAATTAAGAATTTTATGTATTTTTTTTCTTGCAAATTCAACAATTTGGTTGATAAATAATCTATTTAGTTGAAAATTATATTTTTTGTTGAAAATGCCTATTTTTGGTTTGAAAATTCGACAATTTGGTTGAAAGTTACCTTCTTTGTTGAAAATTAATATTTTCGTCTGAAAATTCAACTATTTGGTTAAAAATCAAACTATTTTGATCAAAATTAAGTTTTTTATTGCAAAATTATATTTTCAGTCTGAAAATTCAACTGTTTTGCGTATAGCTCATCTTTTTGACTCAAAAATGCAACAATTTGTTAGAAAATTAAACTATTTGGTTGAAAATTACCGTCTTTGTTGCAAATTCATATTTTTCGTTGAAAATTCCACTATTTAGTTAAAAATTAAACTGTTTTTATGAAAATTAACTTTTTTGGTGAAAAATTATATTTTCAGGGTGAAAACTCAACTGTTTTGTAGATAATTAATTTTGTTATATTCAAAATTCAACAAGTTTGTTGAAAATTCAACTGCTTCTTTTAAAATTGAACTACTTTCTTGAAAATTAACTTTTTTAAGATTCACCTCTGGTTTAAAATTTAACATTTTTTTTTTAAATTAGATCTTTTGCTGCTGAAAAATGTTTTCATCTGAAAATTTAACCATTCCATTTTTGGTCAGAAAATTATTCTTTATAACATGAAAATTCAATTATTTGGTAGAAATTCATATAATTTGTTGAACATTCGTCTTTTTGGTTAGAAAAATAATTTATTTGTTGAAAATTCATCTTTTTGGATGAGGAGTCAACTATTCAATTAAAAATTCGTCTTTTTCGGTTGAATTCAACTGGTTACAAATTATTTTTCTTTTTTTGAATTCAACTGGTTGCAAATTCGTCTTTTGGTAGAAAAGTAATTCTTGGTTGAAAATTAAATTTTTTGTTGAAAATTCAACTGTTTTTTTTTTTAAATCGTCATTTTGGGTTGAAAATTCATCTCTTTTGGTACAAAATTAGTCTTTATTGCTTGAAAATTCAACTATTTTGTTGATAATGCAATATATTTCGACTTGAAATCTTAGGATTTTACAGTGTTTCATATTGACCATATTGCCCCTGTTTTGAGAGAATTTTGGGCTACTTTACTTTTCGGGTGGCTTGCGTATAGAGGGGGGTGGGGGGATAAGTATAAGGCGGCCCTTAAAGTAGAAACCGAATAAGTATTACATGGCCTTAATGCTTTCTTTATTTCAGGATCCAGGACTCTGGTGTAACGACGCATTTCACAGTGCAGACGTCGTTCTAATAGCATCCTCTCCTTTTCCAAGTGAGAGAATCGTTCCAGTGATTTATCGTAACATGGACAAACAAGCACTGAGATTACTGAAAGAAAATTATCCCCAAGGAGACAAAAACTACTTCTCGCTTCAGTTTCCATACTGCGAACTCGACAGCGTTCCACAAGAAGCTCGACATTTCAAGCGATTTTTCCTGCCCGATGATTTGGAAAAACTCGTGAAAACTATCCATAATGTTGAAAGCATTGAAATTTTTGGCGTCTCTTCTAGAAACTTTATCGAAGCTGTGAAGGTCGCCAAAGTCGAAGTTATTCGAGCTGAGAATAAAAGTTCGAGGAGTACAGACGAAACTGGTAAGGGGCGTTCCATGCTAATGTCAAGTCATCGATTTTGCTCTTTTTTGTTATTTCCTAGTGTTTAGAGTAGTAAACGTTGTGACAAACGATTTTACAAAATTTTCAAAATTACAAAAGTTATTCACAATTGAACATTTTGGACCTTTTTGTTCAAGATTTTGTATCCACTAATAGTATGGAAAAAATTTGGCCATTCGTACCACTAGTGACACGGATTGGTCCACCTTTGCCAGCTCGTCCAATCCCTGTTAATAATCTAATAATGTCTTTTGGTAGAAAACTAATCTTCTTGGTTGCAAAGTTCCTCTTTTTTTTTGTTAAAACTACAACTGTTCGGTTTAAAATCAAATTTCTGGTTGTAAATTTATATTTTTCACTGCCAATTTAACTTTACCATCTTTTGTTGAATATTGATATTTTTAGTTGAAAATTCAACTCTTTGTTCGAAAACTCGTGTATGTTGTTGAAAATGCGTATTTTTCATAGGAAATTAATCTTCTTGGTTAAGAATTCGCCTTTTTGGTTTAAGGATTAATCTCTTTTGGTAGAAATTTCGTCTTTTTTGGGTGAAGTATGAACTATTACATTTTTTTGAAATAATCCATCTTTATAGTATTTTGTAAATTCAACTATTTGGTTAAAAATTTAACTATTTTGTTGAAAATGTAATTATTCGATTGAAAATTTAACTATTTTGTTGGAAATTCGTTATTATTTTTTTGTTGAAACATGAACTATTACACTTTTTATTGAAAATTCATCTGTCTACTAAAAAATTCGATCGTTTTATTGAAAATTCATCTTTGTAAGTTGAAAATTTAATTCTTTTGTTGAAAATGTAACCGTTTTTTTTTAAATTTGCCCTTTTGAATTTAATAAAAAGCATGAAACCTGAACATGAAAATATTAAAATGTAAACAATTGAAAAATTTGCGAAATCTTTTGCATCACTGTTTAGTACTGTAAACACTATGAAATAACGAAAACTGAGCAAAATCGATAACTTAAGTTTTGATTTTGACATGGAATGTTCCGTGACTATAATTGCTAACTTCTCTGAATTTTTCAATTCACTTTAATTTTTATCATCCTATTTGTTTTTTCCAGAAAATCTCTTGACGCCAATGAGTAAAGAAAAGATCTTCGATCTGAATCAAGAAAAAGAGACTGATGACAAAGACATGGACGTGTCGGAGGGAAGTATGAGCCCCAAGTACTTTAAAACAAATATCGAAGAGCTTAATTTACTCGGTGAAAATGGAGAAGGCGAGGGTGAGATTCTCGCTTTTATTGCTCAAAATGACCAATCGGAATTTAGCATCGAGAAATTAGATTTGTAAAATCTAAGATATTTACTCACTCATGTTTGTCAGACTGATATTGAAGACTACACTCTACTTTTTTACTGGAAAGATTTCTTATTTATTTATAGGTTAGAGTTAGTTTCGTATCAGGAGTCCAAAATAATTTTCAATTTGAACTTTTTAAATTATATTTTTTATAAATCTGCTTGTAGCAACTTCATATCTTTGTTTTTAATATTGACGATACGTTATATATGTTTTTTAAATATATTTTGAATTTAAATATACTCTAATATTAAAAATACAGGGTGGCTTTTAGACAGGGAAACTGGGATAGTTAATTTATTTTTTGTTTTTAAAGCTTGATCAAATAAAAATTTAAAATGTTTAAAATTCAGCAATTTTAATAGTAAAACTATTCAAGTGGATTAACTATGAACGAAAATTAATCAAATATTTTAATAATTGAGCTATACTATTTTTAATTGAATAATATTTGACTGTAGAAAACTTTAAAAATGAAGAATTCTAAATCTGTTCAAAATTAAACGTTAAAAATTGCAATTGTTCAAAATTGTATGGTTTCAAATACTTTCGGATTGAAGCTTTATAGATTATTGTAAATTTACGAATAATTTCAATTTTTAAGATAAATAAGTAGATGACACTGACAATTTGAAAACGTTTCAAATGGAACTACTTAAAATTGGAAGCCCCAATAGTTGAATCACTTGTTTAATAATTGTGAATTGTTAAAATTACTGAGTACTAAATTTTCTATTTTGAACGTTACAATTTCAATCATTCCACAACATTTTCATTTGTAACTTAAACTGTTGAATTTTTAAAATTATAAATAAATCACAATTTGGCTATTTTTAAATTTGCGCGATTGAAATTGAAATAATTCAACTTTCAATAATTCCAGTATTAAAAAAATCGTTTTAAGTTCAACATTTTAATTTAAATGTGTTCAGTATTAAACCAACTTTAGAATCGTCAAATTTGGAAGGTTTTCTATTTGAAATGATGTAATTTTGAACTTTTTCTTTTGATACTTAAATTTTAATACTTAAATTTCAACACTGTACAACTGGTATAATGGACATTTTAAACATTTCTACCATTTCCAGCTGTAAATCTTTTTTGTTGCATTTTAGCGGCCTCCCTGAATTATAGAATTGTGGACTTCTGTAAACGATGCACAGTATTGAATAGATAGTAGTGTTTCTTTCACTTTGTATAAGTGTGCGATTTATTTTATTACATGGTAATTACAAGCAGTTATAACGGCGAGTTAAAAGGCCGTAACATGGACAATCAATTGATCGAAAATTCGGCCTTACGAATAAAAGGAAGCAATCGTTTTTACTTTCGCTCAGCAAAATGTTCGACCACAATCACAAATTTTCTTCAGTCAAAAAA
>CAKNWT010270074.1:7493-20002 GCA_932066315.1 Andricus coriarius
TAACAGATGTTGCGGGTTCACAATCAGCTGACAGGAAGTGTAAGTAATTGTCCTTTCGGTAGGTCAACGTATTTTTTCAGGTTTCGTGGAACTAAGTGTTTCAAGGCGTTCAGGGACCTCAACGGGGTCACACCCTTTTATGTTACTTGAAGTTTCTAGAGAAACCCTATGCAGGTTGTCTTTTGGATGGCTTTTAAACCTACTCATGACAAGAGGGACATTTAGGCTTGGCAGTACACTAAAACGTTGTCGTTGTACTGGTGGGCCTGAGTCACTGCTGTTGGAGGTGGTATCATCAGCTTCGGTTACCCTCGACCTGGAGTAACCTTCGGTAGGAATTGGGTGCTGGGGGGTAAAGAGGTTGTGGCCTGTCTAGTTCTTAGGCGGCTTGCTATGGGGCTATCACTAAGTTTTGGCCCTTCGTTCTGAGAAGGTATCAACCGGTTCTTTGAACCCTTGGGCCTTCCCAGTTTTTTGCTCGCGTGTGGAAAAATGGGGGGGGGGGGGGTTAAGATATCTTCCTTGGCATTCTGAATGTACTAAAGCTGGGCTCGCATGGCAGGATATCGGGCCTAACAGTAAGGACTTTTGTCGGTGAGCTCTGCGTTTTTCTTCCCTGCCAGATTGCTACTTGGAGCGGATGTGAGTCTAGATCTCCGTAGGGGATTTTGCTGAGTTTATCCATCGTACTAATAGGGGCGAAAATTCTAGAGGGCCTCCACCACGGCTAGACATTCCTTTTCTGTTTTATTAGAATTCTTTTCACACCCTTGGAAAATCTTGGAAAAATAAGACACCGGTGGGTCCATTCTGTCGGTATCTTGGGTTAGGACCGCCCCTGACGCAATATCCGAGGCCACGGTAGTGAGCCGAAACGCTTTTTCGAAATTTGGATATCGAAGGATGGGCTAATGACAAAGCCTTTTTCTCAATTTCCGAAAACTTTTATTTTCCTCGTAGTTTCATTTACATGGCTGACCCTTTCTAAGAAGGCTAATCAAGTATTTTGCGATTTTAACAAAGTTCTTTATAAACCTTCGGCAGTAATCAGCGAGGCCTAGAAATCCCCTGACCAATTTGACATTGCTTGGGCAGGGGTTGTGGGAGTGGGGTAACTTCGGATTGCTTTTATTTTCCGTGGATCGTGCATGATTCCTTTATTACTTATGATGTGTCCCAGGTAGGACACTTCGGTTTTTAGGAATTCACATTTCATTCACTAAAAAGTACTGGGCACCCCCAAACCGGTCTAAGATATTGGTAATGTTGGGAATTAGGTAGGCATCGCCACTAGTTTTTTGGTTTAAAGCTCTAAAATCAGTAACGATTCTGAACTTTATTTCACCTGAAGAGTCAAGCTTCTTGGGTACGACCAATGTGGGTGTGTTATAAGGGGAAGTGGAGTGAACAATTTGATCTTCTCTAAACATTTCTTCTACCCTTTCCCTAATAAGTGTCTCCTGCTGATTTCATCCGTGGTAGGTATTTGGTGTTTCAATAGTGTAGTGGTGGTTTGTCTGTCGCCGGTGGTTATCATAATCATGTTCACTGGAATAGTTTGCAAAATCGAATGCAAATAATGTCTGTGGTCGTTCTTTCTCTTTCTCTTTTAGATAAACGGTAACTATACAAAATAGTCCGAAGAACCTTATCCGTGCAGAATAAGATGCCGATCATTTTTTTATCCAACTATTCTTTATTAAAACTAACCGTTTTCATGAAAACCAATGAAAACTTCAATAGTATATTGCATTACAAGTAGTAGGCGATGGCCTTTTCGTGACAAGTGCAGTGTTTTTAGGACGAGTCGTAGGTGACGGCAACGAACCCTAATAGCACCGAGGCTTGAGTCAAGTTTGGGTGAAGATTGTGCCCAAGTCTCCCAATTGGTGCCAAGCTTGAGTGAAGCTTGGGTCAGAATTGTTATGGCCACTTTTCACAAGTTTGGCCAGTATTTTAACGCGTTTATTACGCCGGCGTTCCGAGAGATGTCGCTGCGTTCTAAGGTCTCTGGGTGGTTTCGAAGGGCACTGTAATGAAAATCTTTCTTATCAACTGAGTCTGAAGTTGCGATGCCGCAGCTCAATAGGTGGCGCTGCTGAATGCGTGGCGATACGTTGGCGTACGAAGCTTGAGTCAATGTTGGGTGAATATTTTGCCCAAGTCTGTCAAAGTTGGTGCCAAGCTTGAGTCAAGCTTGGGTGAAAATTGTGATTGCCACTTCTCTCAAGTTTCGCCGGTACGGCCCATTCTCTGACGCTCTGCCCCCCCCTCCCCCCACTGATTGCGGGTCATCCCGTGCACCAGTCACGTTGCCCAGGTGAAAAAATCTATACATAGATTATATATAGTGGACAAGACAGTGATATGTTTCATTTACTTTATAAATTTGTCTATATAAAACAAATGAAAAATATCAGTGTTTTGTCCACTGCATATAAAGTATATATAAATTTCCCACCTGCTTGGGCCCTTTCAGTTCCTACGCCCATATGGCGATAGCTGCTTTATATGTATTTTGAAAACTATTTTCATTTAATTTTTCCAAATACAATGTACGAACATTTTCCTCTTGTTTTTCCTTCGTATCAGGCAGTTAAACAAATAAAAAAATTTACATTCTTGATATATATCTGAAAATCACATTTATTCGAAAGTCCTAAAATATAGATACGACAGTTAAATAACGGCACTTTGCTTTCAACTTTCGGCTGTACTTATGCCAGTTATTTAACTTTCTTATCTATTATATTTTTTGTGAAAAACGTTATTTTCGGAAATATTCCGAATATCCGATTTTTCATGTGCTTAGTACCTGCTCTTTGGTATGCAATGGAAAAGGTTAAAAATGCAACAAACTGTTCTTATAATTTTTATTCAATATACTTTCAAGAACTTTTATTTACAATTTTTCATGTCCTAACATTCTTATGCTACTTACATAATATGATCACTAAGTATTACAGTCTTAACATTGAAATAGTATACTATTTCAATGAATTCATTAAGAAAAATTGATTTATTAATCAATTTATTTTGACAGCGTATACATGTTACACCAGGGTGCTCCAAATATATGTTAATCGAATTTTCATGCATATCGCCCGGAAATTTGTTCAGATCCACACAAAAATAAATCCATTTTTTGTTTCTGAGTGGAGTCGAGTCGAAACTCAACATTTGTCGTTACAAGTAGCCATGGAATACGAATAAAATATTACTTTTCAACTATCACCATCATAAGTTTGTTTGATGGGGTCCCAAAAAACCCCCACAGGTGAAAAAATTGGTTTTGCGATTTTTGGCGCCAGTTATGACTTTTTTGCTTCTTTTTTCGTGTCGAACTGTTTCAAATACCCCAAATTGCACTTTATACTGATAATTAGATGTATGATGTACTGTTTGAACAATTTCTTACTGTTTTCAGCAATTTCCTCTTAAAATAGAGATAGGAAGTGTTTGCTTTTTCAACAATTTTCTACTTTTTGTCCAATTTCGAATTAGAGTGAGGTGATATTTGATTAATGTTAACAAACATAATTTTCTACACAAGTTATTATTATTGTTAACGATATTCTATTAGAATAATGCTAGAAAAATGAAGTTTTGTCGATAATTTTCAACTTGTTGTCCAATTTTCAATAACAGTGAGTTGAATGATTAAGTGATGTTAACAAAATTAATTGATTACAAAATTTATTATTATTGTTCATGATATTCAATTTCATTGAGCAAAAATAATTATTTAAACTAATGATTATTGTCTATTACTATCTTCTTCTTTGTTAATACGAGATAGTTGCGGTTTCTTTTGAAATTTTCAACCTTTTACCCACTTTTTACTTAAAGAAGTAATAAACGAAGCAAGTCCTTATTCCACCATACATACTGTGTCGTTTCCGCACCAGGTAGAAGGTAAAGAACTTGTTGGCAAGTACGATTCCTAAGTACTGACTGTACTGTGCTTAATATATCACAGTGCATGCCAGTGCACAGGCGCCGCAATGCTCAATTAAACGAAACGCAGGTTCACTTTTACCTACATTTACTGTCCGACTTGTGGCATTTTTCTTATTGTCAAAGTATTATGCAAAGCGGGACGTTCGATACCTGTAAACACAAATTCGCATTTTTAATCAAATTGTTGAAATTACAACTAAGAAGGGCCAATTTTCAACAAAGAATGCTAAACTTTCATTTCCAGGTAAACAAATTTATTTCCGGCAGAAATAGACGACTTATTAACAAATACAGATTTTTCACTCAAAAAAGGAACAAAAGTTCATCACAAACGTTGAACTTCTAAGCCAAAAAAAGTACATGCTGTACAATACTTGCATTTTCAACCCAAAAATATGCATTTTAAAAATATGTTAATTTTCAACCACAATGTTGCATTTTCCACCGACAAAGAGGACGTTTCCAACCAAGAAGATTAGTTTTCTATCAAACATATACAAATTGCCAACTGAAAAAGATCATTTGCCCGCCAAAAAAATGTATTTTAATAAAGCAGTAACGTTCATCAAACAGGTTGAATTGTACAATAAAAAAGCTTCGTTTTCAACGAGTAATGTAACAGTTGATACTTCTACTCAAACACATTTTTATTTTCAATGAAAAACCTTTGAATTCAACCACAAACAATGATTTTACAACAAAATAGTTGAATCATCCTCTAGCAAAGAAGAAAGAAGATTACTTTTCAACCACACTTCATTTTAACCCAAAATAAATGAAATTTCAAATTAAAAAAAGATGACTTTTTTCACCAAAAATGTAAATTTTTCAAACAAAATTGTTGCAATTTTCAAACAAGTAAGATTTCACTTACATTTTCCACAGAAATTTCTTCCGCAAATAAACTTCAATTTCCAATCAAACGGTTGAATTTTCTATCAAAAAGGATGAGTTTTAAACAAAATTGTTCAATTTTCAACAATTGTCACGTCAGTTACTACAACGAATAGTTTGCGGGAGTGACCGGAAATCTTCATCTTTAAAATTCCGTGCATTTTCCGTGACCATTCTGAATCAATGACCAGAATCTGAATCTTCGTATTTGTTTGAGTAATGATCAGGTACTTAATTGCTAGTGGAGCGTATTGGGGTTCAAATAACCACAACCCATTTACTAGTTGCAAAGGAAAGAGTTTATTCTATGGCATAAAAAACCCCCACTCCATGAGTGGAGGAAAAAGCCGAAAATCAATTAGTGATCACAAAAGTAAGTCAGAAATTATCTTATCCATACAGTGGTAAACACAAATAATCCAACCTGAGACTCGTTCAAAACATTGGGATGACAACCAGTCCGCCATACATTAATCCACTCAAAATGGCAGATGCACATAATCCAAACATGAGACTCGTTCTTATCATATATTAAAACACACAATGGCAAACACACATAATCCAACATCAGACTCGTTCACACTAGCAAAATGGAACCTCTCACCACAAAGGGTCAACTTGAAGTGAACTTTTAAGAAAATAATAGTTATAAAAGTGAAAACAAATTCCTGATCCAATTACATATAAAGTCGTGGGAAAGGGTTCCATTCTACCTGCTCGGCGCTGACCTTCGAGCTACGCGCAGAGCTTACAGTTTTATGTCGAGTGCAGCCCCTTTTCCGAGAATGGATAAACTCAAGAGACAATAAACTAAGTCAAGCTCGCCACAATTTCAAATGACGGTAAAAAGTAGCCAAACAGTAATTTTTTCGTAATACTATAACGAGGCTAATGCAGCCTATTAAAATAGGATTCATTCATATTGTACAAATTCTCCGCAGGCTCTAATCTCAAACAAGGGAACACGAGACTAATCTTCCACCCATGGGGGTGGTCGCACGAAGGAATCAACACCTCGAAAGACCTTCGCATTTTTACACGATTGTAGTCGGTTTAGAAAAATGAAAATTTTGTAATATATTAATTAATGAAATTTGAATATGCTTGTATTACCTTCGTCATTTTTCACAAAAAAATCAAAGAAATATTTTGAATATCGGTTAATATTTTAAATCCCAATTGATCTTTACAGATTTATTTTATTTTAAATTAATTTTTTATTCCCTAAATAAATATTTGGAGATGAAAAAAATTCGTCTCTTCCGTTTTAAAATTCAACAATTTGCGTAGAAAATTTACTTTTTGATTAAAATTCATATTATGGCGTTCAAAAGTCAACTTAAATCTTCATTGGATGAAAATTCAACTATTTTTTTGCAAATTTGTTTTTTAATATAAAATTTATCTATTTTAGTAACAATTGCATCTTTCTTGGATAAAAATGCTATTTGATTGAGAATGCAACAATTTTTTTAAAAAGTCATCCTTTTGGTTGAAAATTCAACTGTTGTGTTCAAAATTCTAGTATTTTGTGGAAACTGTACTTGTTATTGAAAATTCATATTTTGGTGTTGAAAAGTCAAATGAAAGCTTTTTTGGATAAAAATTAAACTATTTTGGTTGAAAATTTTCTTCTTTAATTTAAAAATTCATCTAATGTTGGATAAGAGTGCAACTGTCCGGTTGAAAATTTAACAATTTCGTTACAAAGTCATCCTTTTCAGTTTAAAATTTAACTGTTTAATTGAAAATTAAACTTTTTAGCAGAAATGTTACTTGATGAAAATTCACATTTTGGTGTTGAAAAGTCAACTGATATCACTTTTGGACGAACATTCAATTATTTGTTTGAAAATGTTTCTTTTTAATTTAAAAATTCATCTATTCTTGGATAAGAGTGCAACTGTTTTGTAGAAAATTCAACAATTTCGTTAAAAAGTCATCCTTTCCGGTTTCAAATTCAACTGTTTGATCGAAAATTAAACTATTTCGTCGAAAATTCACATCTTACTTAAAATTCATATTATTATGTTGAAAAGTCAATCTGAAATATTTTTGGATGAAAATTTAAAACTTTTTTGAAAATATGTCTTTTTAATTTAAAAATGCACCTATTTTAGTACAAATTTCATGTTTCTTGGATAATAATGCAACTATTTAGTTGAAGATTCAACAATTTTGTTAAAAAGTCATCCTTTTTGGTTAAAAATTCAACTGTTTTGTTGAAAATTCACCTTTATCATTTGAAAATTCATCGGTTTCAGTAGGAATCTCATCTTTGTAGGATAAAAATGCAAATGTTAGGTTGAAAATTAATCTTCTTTGCTTCAGGATTCAACTATTTTGTTGAAAATTTTGTTTTAACCACATTGTTAAGAAATAATTTTTTTTGTTGAAGATTCATACTTTTAGTTGAAAATGAATTCCTCTGGTTGAAAGTTTAACTACAATATTTTTGTGAAAATCGATTTTTCCTAATTGAAAATTTAACTGTGTCGGTAAAAGTTAAATACTTTGTTGAAATTATATTTTGATTTTTTCTTTTGTTTGAAGGAAGGTTTGATCTCTTTGGTTGAAAATTTAACCATTTCCATGAAAATTAATTTTCTTGCTGAAAATTCATATTTATCACACTTGTTCTCGGGTTAAGAAGAACCCGGTTTTCCATCATAGCCACGGACTAAGTCAAGTGACTGATGAGATAAGAATATAATTAATTAAATAAATACGATGTATGAACCCATTTGCGATGATGTTGTAGGTACAAAATTAGGAGCATGGTGTAGTTTGCAGTTCGTCTTTCACCACTGTTATGCTTACACAGCGGCCGTGAATGTTGGAGGTGACGACAGTCGCCTCTGGATGCTTTCTTAGAGCTACCATGTTTCACTCTATAGGTTTTTAGTCGCTTGCTTCATGATGGTCCAGAAAGTTTCTTACAATGTGACAGGTGTTTAATAAAACTGCCTTCTGAACTGCTGCTAGTACCCTACTGACTCCTAAATGTTCAAGATGTTCAGTGCATCTTACGTGCACATTGCCTGTAGCCGAAATCACAATAGAATGAATAGATGCATGTTTTACATTTCTCCATATTGTCTTTACTTCATGCCTTAGCTCGCTATACTTGTGGATCTTGGTTGTCTATGTTGCCTGCAAATTTCGGTTAAGTGGACAAGCAATGTCGATGATACAGACTCTACCGTCTTTTTTTTTCTAAAACGGGGATTGGAATGTATCTATAGAAAGGCATCCATTCTGTTAAGAGTCCTAGGTTTAGAGCAAGCTGTTGATGTATAATTCCCGCCGTATCATTATGCCTATGCGTATATTCTCTTTGAGCCATTACGCGACAACCATCAATAATATGCTCGATGGATTCGCTGGTATCTCCACATAATCGGCACCGGTCAACCACGTCTTGATGTAGATTGAGTTAAGAGAACTCTTTAGAACCAATCTGAGTCTTGTAGTAAAGGCAGTCGTTAGGTTTTTCTTAAATATCGTAAGCTGAATACCCTTAGATTCGAGAACACCCAGGTATTTATATGACTCTCCCTCTGCCATTGCCTCGATGTCATTCTCGAAATCGTTCTCTCGCTCTGCGGTCCCTAATTCTCATCTGGTTAAATGCACTGTTCTGAATTTATCTAGCCCGAACTCCATGTGAATATCATTGGAAAAATGCTTTGTGACAGCGATCACTTGCTGCAATTTCTGGTCCGAACTGGCGTATATCTTCAGGTCATCCATGTATAGAAGATGGGTCACTTGATGACTATCGTCGTTATCATGTACTCGGAACCCATGAGACATGCTATTTAGTGTTCTGCTCAATGGGTTCAACGCTAAACAGAACCATAATGCACTGAAGGAGTCTCCTTGGAATATACCCGTCGTCATGCGTATTGATCTAGTTATCCTTGATTGTACATGATCAAAATACTTAATTCTTGTGCAGAGTTTAAATTTCTTCTGTTCGTTTTCCCCCAAACACCCGACCAATAGTTAGTCATTTCTTCCAATTGAGGCACGTTGGTGTCTTGCTGGTTGTTTTGTTTTACACTCAGCTCACGGTAGAATCTTCTTTTATCTGTCTGAAAGGTTCGATTTTGTTGCCTTCTAGCACTACTTTTCTTGTACCGACGCAGTCTAACAGTAAGAACATCAAGTCTCTGCCGTTGGGCGTCAATAATCTCATCCAATATTGCTGGTGTTAATGCCTTGATGTTACGAGGGTAGATGATTTTAGTAATATGGTGTATCAACTTTCTGGTTCTATTTCCTTTTTTATATTGAGTAAGTCGACCCAATTTGCACCTAACTTTGCTGACAACCATATCCAACCTGATCTTCCATGGTGGATCTCGCTCTCTTCCTGGAGCAAAGACTGCATTCGTAGGCCTAGTTCTGCGGCCCAACGTTCTAACGGTTGCCACAGCTGCACAGTATACAAGAGATTGCACCTCTAACGCAGTTTGTGTTGCGTTCAAATGCATAGGTAACAACTTGCTGTTCAGGTGTTCTATTAGTACACGCAGATCATTTGTGATGTTCATCTTGGGCAGATAATGCCTTTGTGTTGGTTCAACATGTCTGAACTCTAGTAAAGCATGACCGAAGTTCCTTTGAAGGTGCTGTAGCTTTTCTGGGATTTCGCTGTTCAAATCATCGCTATTAATGTCCGGATGTAGTTCTAGTGGATCCAGTACTTGATGTTCATTGTCCCTTATAGCACCTATGCCTTCAGCTTCAATCAGGTCTTCATTGTCCACACGTTCCCAATGAAGTTCATCAATAGGAAGCTGATGTTCCACTTCCATTTCGATGGCAGCTATTTTAACAGCCGAAAGCAATCTATTTACAGATATTGAGCGTTTTTGATCTGCTAGATTCTCCTCTTTTATTCTTGTGGCTAGTTCTGGGCACTTAAGTAAGAAGAGTCGATGATGTTCTTTTCTTACACTTTGCCCGCTTTTCTTTGCCAAAAAATAAAAGCGCATTACATCTCTGTTCATATGGTATGTCCACTTCAATCGCCTTATTGGTCGTTGAACCTCTGCTTCTGGCTCTGGTTGTATTTGGCCATCTACCTCTGGAGGATGTGGTGGCGCTGGATCATCACCAGGTTGAAGAAGAACATCAATTGCCGCTGCATGTTCATGTTGCGCAGCTTCCTCTAACTGATGTTTATTGCCGTCGTTTTTCCACGCCAAATTAACCTGTTCTTTAATCTCCATTGCTCGATTTTCTGAGATATGTAGATTAGTCCTGATGTCCTGCACCTTAGCGATAAGATCTCTTAGAGCGACTTTTTCTATTTGAGGATACTTTGCAGCAAATTTCGTTCTAAAATTGTATCCTTTTTCGCATGGTGTTTCAAACGTCGCACTTTCATAATAGAGACGCACCAATTCGTCCTTCATTGTGGTATCCCACTTGATGCTCTCCCACGGTATTTCTGTTGAGGTGGTTGGCTGCACATGGCTAACGCTAGCCAAAGCATCCTCACCAGGCACAGTTGATGTTCCACTGCTTACCGTTTGTCGCAGTTGTTCTTGCTGGCCAGCTGTTTGATTGGCGAGATCTGCCTGACCATCTCGCAGCTCACCATCACCACCGCCCCGCATGCTGTGGCCCCAGCGGTGGCTCCAGGGGCGCCCCGACGATCCTCGGGAACCGACAAGCGTTTCAATATCTTCAGTATACTCTCCATGATAATTATGGGTTTTGGTGTTCCTCTTAGTCACTTTCCTCTTCGTTCTCTGTCTGTCTGGCATGGGAAACCCTGTTAGTAGCAATGATATAGCCAACATAGCCGTCAAATTCATGAGAGGAAAGATCAAGCCCTACCGCGACGACAACGCGAGAACACCTTTGGTAGGTAATAATATTTATTATTATATTATATTATATTAATAATTTTTATTTCAAACTTGTTCTCGGGTTAAGAAGAACCCGGTTTTTTATCATAGCCACGGACTAAGTCAAGTGACTGATGAGATGATGTTATAATTATATTATTTAATACGATGTATGAACCCATTTCCGATGATCTTGTAGGTACAAAATTAGGAGCATGGTGTATTTTGCAGTTCGTCTTTTACCACTGATATGCTTACACAGCGGCCGTGAATGTTGGAGGTGACGACAGTCGCCTCTGGATGCTTTCTTAGAGCTACCATGTATCACTTTATAGGTTTTTAGTCGCTTGCTTCCTGATGGTCCAGAAAGTTTCTTACAATGCGACATGTGTTTAGTAAAACTGCCTTCTGAGCTGCTGCCAGTACCCTACTGACTCCTTAAAGTTCAAGATGTACAGTTGATCATGCGTGCACATTGCCTGTAGCCGAAATCACAATAGGATGAATAGATGCATGTTTCATATTCCTCCATATTGTCTTTACTTCATGTCTTAGCTCGCTATACTTGTGGATCTTGGTTGTGTAGGTTGCCTGCAAGTTTCGGTTAAGTGGACAATAAATGTCGATGATGTAGACTCTTGCACCTTTTTTTTCTCGCATGACGATGTCCGGCCGATTGGCTCTGATGTAATGATCCGTCTGGATAGTACCATCCCAATATAAGATGTAATCTTCGTTTTATAAAACGGGCATTGGGATGTATCTATAGAAAGGCATCCATTCTGTTAAGAGTGTTACATCCCGAAATTTTATAAATTTTGATGTAACGCCTAGCTAGGTGCAACCTACCATAACGCAAATCTTTCAGGCTAAATCCCTCAAATACAAGTAATAGCATTAACGATCTTCTCTGAGTTTGAACCTATCTATGGTAACTTTACTACGGTCGGTAAGATAGAAATCATAAGATACATAAAGTACATTACCATAAGATGGAAATCATAAGATACATAAAGTATATTACCATGAAAGGATAATGACTCAGAGAATACCGACAGGTTAGCATATGTTTGGTTAATAAGAAATTGTAATTGCAGACTCTGCCGCTAATGTATAATTAAGTATATTTATTAACATACGAATGTATACATGTTCCTAATAATCTGAAGCATAAACAATAACAAAGTCAAAACTAATTACATGGAACATGAATACACACGCATGTCTAAGTTGAGTAATAAGTTACCGATAGAATATCATACTACAGTTTACTATAAAAGTATAACCCACTTAGTGGAGAAACATGCGCATAGTCAGACAAGATTGTAACCAAAAGTGTCTGACTAGAGATATCGCCTATAGCTAAGCTAACAGATAAAATCCAAATTCCTGAAAGGTCGAGAGTTGAGATACGCGATCGCAGCATGAGTCACCAGCATGAATCGTCCGACATTCAATAAGGAAATTAGCGCGTATCAAATAACTTCTTGCTGATCTAGAGAACAGACATCCGATCACCGAAAGCCTCGGTGGACGGAACATAAATATGCTTAATTCGAGAAACCTAAAACTCTTTGGAAAATAATGATTTAAAACTACAATTACAGAAATACGTGCCTTTACCCAATTTTGTCGCAAATTCGTGACTTTACTCACTTTTGTCACAAGTACGTGACTTTACTCACTTTTGTCACAAGTACGTGACTTTACTCACTTTTGTCGCAAGTACGTGCCTTTACCCACTTTTGTCACAAGTACGTGACTTTTACGAACTTCAAGGTGTATATAAAC
>CAKNWT010270077.1:2747-18535 GCA_932066315.1 Andricus coriarius
GAATGAAAATTCATCGCTTTGGTTAAAAATTTACCTGTTTTGCTTAAAATTCGTTTTTTAATGAAAATTGATTTTTAAATTAAAAAATTGTTTGTAATGTTGGAATTTAATTTTTGGTACAAAATGAATCTCCTTGGTTCAAAATTAATTTTTTTTGGTGTAAATTCATCCCTTTAGTTGAAAATTTAACTATTTTTGTTAAGAATTCGTTTTTTTTTGTATAGAAAGTTAAACTTCTTGGTTACAAATTCCACTATTTGGCTGAAAATTCATTTCCTTTGTTGAAAATTGAACTATTTTGTTAAAAATTGTATTTCTTTAGTGAAATTTAGTTCTTGAACTGAAAATTTAATTATTCCATTTTTGGTGAACAATTATCTTTTTTTATAAGATTCAACTATTTGGTTGAAAAACCATGTATTTTGTTGAAAATTCGTATTATTTTGGTGGAAATTAATTTTCTTAGGTAAAAATTATGTTAGTGTTTGCAAATTTAACTAATTAAATAAACGTCATGTATTTTGTTGAAAAATTCATGTGGTTTGTTGAAATGTACAGTTTTTTGGTACAAAATAATCTTCTTAATTAAAAATTCATCTTGTTGGTTAAAAATATATTTCCTTAGTTAAAAATGTAACTACTTTGTTCAAAATTGTTGTTTTTTTTGGTTGAAAAATATTTTTTTTAACTCAAATTATAACTATTTCATTTTTGATGGAAAATAATCTTTTTTAGTAGAAGATTCAACCATTTCGTTGAAATTCGTATTTTTTTATATAATCTGATCTTTTTATTTGAAAATGTATTTTTCTGGTTGCCAATTTAAATGTTTTATTAAAAAATGCATGTGTTTTGTTGAAAATGTATGTGTTTTGTTGAAAACTCATGCGTTCTGTTGAAAATTCGAGTTTCTTGTACAAAATTAATCTTCTTGGTTGAAAATTCATCTTTTTGGTTAAAACTGTATTTTCTTGGTTGAAAATTTTAACTTTTTTGTTGATAATTGTTCTTTTTTATGAAAATTAATTTTTTTGACTAAAAATGTAACTATTCCATTTTTTGTGAAAAATGATCTTTTTTAGCAGATAATTCAACTATTTCATGAAAATTCGCATTTTACGGGGAAATTTAATCTTCTTTGTTGAAAATGTATGTGTTTTGTCAAAAACTAATTTTTTTAAACTTAAAATTGAACTACTTTGTTTCTAGTGGAAAATTGAACTATTTGCTTGAAAATTTGTCTTTGTGGGTAGAAAATTATTCTTCATGGTTAAAAATTCATGTTTTTGGTTGAAAAATAAACAATTTGGTAAAAAATTCATTTATTTGGTTGAAAATGCAATATTTTTACTTGAACAGAATTAGATTCTGCTGGATTTTCTCTGATATGTAATATCTTTGGATTTATCATTAAATTTTTTGTTGTCATAAGAAACAGGAAGATTTTACTACCCCCATCACTACCTTAAGTTGTCTTAGGTAATTTGGGATGACCCCTTGAGAAACTCAGATCACTTTGTGGCTAAATAGGAATCAGATTAAAATTTCGTAAGATTTGACGTCAGTACATGTTATTTTATAAGTATGCAAACTTTGTTAATTTTCCTCTACAATTTCGAAATCTTCCTTAGCAACAGCAGTTCGGTCATTGTAAACTTAGCCTGTTCGTTGACTTTAAAACAAATATTGTGTTTCAGATCATGAATATTAATAATTCATTTTGATTAGATTTAGACGAAGGTTTTACCACTCTTGAAATTTGACATACACTGCCCATTAACTCCCAATAAATCCCTTCATATTCCTTGAAATCCTTGAAATCCTATAAAATCATTGAAATCCATTGAAAACCCGCGAATTCCAGTAAGTCCATGAATACTTTTAAATGCCTTGAAGTCTTGGAAATTTCATGAAATTCTTTAAAATATCTTTAAATCCGTTCAATTACCTTGAAACCACTTGAAATCTTTAAAGACCTGCGAAACCTTTGAAATCCAATTAAATCTGATGAAATCCTTTTAATATTTCCTGAACTGCTTGGATTATAGAAATTGCAATATCAGTTTTCACCAATTAAGAGACTTAATTTTTTTTTCATGAAACTTACTCTAATGAAATGTAAATATCTCGAAAGAACAAGCTTGACGCTGATAGTCTATGAGATAACGACTATATGATGTATTATATAATATACAATGAAGCACTAGAATATTCTCCAGTTACATTGTTAACCAAATTCTTCATTGATACACTAATCAGTTTTTGCTCTAATTATACAAAAATGAGGATTGTTTATACTCTCATCTTATCCCTGGCAGTTATCTTCAATTCTATTGGTGAATATAATGATATAATTGCAATATAATATAAAATAATATAGTAATAATAAATATATAATATTAATTTAATATTACAATATAATTTTAAGTACATTTTTTAAGCTTTTTGCAAGTAAGAATTCATGCGAATCAATCTGCATTCTAACCCAATTTCTATTTTCGAAGAAAATAGAAATTGGGGTAGATTTTTGTATATGTCATTCTACAGGTCACAATCTGGGGGAATCCATAATGTGAGTCTTATTGCAAATGATCAAATTTCTAACTAGACAGGTCTCAGACTCTCACAGTGGGACAAAGCTGGACTTTTTTGTATAAATCAGTCTACAGGTCACAAATTTTCTCTGATTTGGATTTCATTTAAAATTAATGCTGATTAAATTCTGCAGACACATCGAGGCCGAATTGAACATTTGAATGTTGAAAGGTAAAAATTCAAATTCAACAACTTGAACATTTTTGTTTTTACAAAAAAGCTGTGCGAGTAAGAAAAGTGAAAAAAGATATTTTCAACTAAATCATTTTTCAACTTTAATGAAATGTCTTTTATGAGGTAAGAATCGATCACAATAATTGCATATGGACAAAAAACATAAATAATTAATTTTCTAATTAACTTCATTGTCATAATCTACTCTCTAAATCTGAATTAGTAGAAAGCTACTAATTGGTAGTACTTTTTTACTAATTCAAATAGTTCCGATTCGTTTACTAGTAATTAGTAAAAATCTACTATTTCAATGAGTAAGAATAACTGACTAAATAAATTAGTAACTATATCTACTAAAGTAATTGGTAATGCTACTACTAAATAAATTAGTCAATGAATTGCTGGTTACTATTTTAAACGGCAGTTTCAAGTAAATTCAAAAACTTATTTTACAACGAAGAGAATTTTATTAAAATACATTAATCTATGAATTTAAATAATAATTCAAAGAAATTTCCATTTTATCTTCTTATACTTAAAACTCAGTGCATATTTAAGTCAAATTAATGTGGCTTCTGAATTAAATTTAATTTGAACCGTTTAAAATTCCTAATGTTCATAGTAAACATATTCCATTTTAAACAAGATAGGTGAATTTTTAACGAAAAAGATTGAATTTGGAACCAAAAAAATTAAATTTTTACCAAAAAAGACGATTTTTCAACAAAATACATGAATTCTCAACCAAATAGTTGAAATTTGAACTAAAAAATATCTGTTTTCAACCAAAAATGGAATAGTTAAATTTTCAGTCATTAAATTAATTTTCCAGAAAAAAAACAACAAATTTTAATCTAAAATGATGAATCTTCAACTGAAATAGATGAATTCCGATCCAAAAGGACGCATTTTGATCAAAATGATAACTTTCAACCAAGTAGTTTTTATCTTCATTCTAAAAGATGAAGCTTTAACTAAAATGATGAATACTTCACCGGAATACTTTAATTTTCAACCAAAAAGATAAAGTTTCAAACAAGAAGATAATTTTGTAACATAAAGAATAATTTTCTACCAAAGAATAAGTTTTTTCAAGAAAATAGATGAATTTTTAACTAAAAACGACAAACTTTAAACCAAACAGTTTAATATTCAGTTAAAAAAAATTATTTTCAACCAAAAAATTTCCTACAAAAGAAGACAAACAAATTTTCAGACAAAGTGATACATTTTTTAATAAAATGATGAGACTTTTACTGGAATATATGAATCTTTAACTGGAGTAGATACATTTTAAGTCAAATAAATGAATTTTTAACAAAAGAGTTTATCTTTCAATCAGGTAGTTGTATTTTCAACCAAAAAGTTGAATTTTTAACTAAAATTGTACATTTTTAACTGGAGTACTTGAATTTTTAAACCAAAAAGATGATTTTCCAAACAAGAAAATTAACTTTTATACAAAGAGATTAATTTCCTACCAAAAAAGGACGATGTTTCAACAAAATACATGAATTTTTAACGTAATATTCGATTTTTTAAACAAAAATTACCAGTTTTCAACATAATAATTAAATTTTTCAGTTTCAATTTTCGGTTGAAAAAATTAATTTTCAACCAAGCTTATACATTTTCAATCATAATGATGAATCATTGACTGGAATAGTCTAATTTTCAACTAAAAATGGTAATTTTTCAACCTGAAATTGGATGGTTCAATTAAAATTTTTTTATTGTGTTCAACTAAAGAGATGAAATTTTAACTACAATGTTAGAACGTTCAATTGGAATACTTACACTTGCATTAAAAAAAAATAATTTTCTGGTTAAGAAAAAACGAATTTTCAACAAAAAAGCTCAGCTTTCAACGAAAGAGCTACATTTTTAATTGAAATGATGAATCTTGAACCAACAAAGATTAATGTTTAAGAAAAGAGTTTGACTTTCAACTTACAAATTTAAATTTGTATTTCAAAAAAGATGAATACTAAACGAAAAATCATGTAGTTGTTATCCCAACCAAATAAATTAATTTTTAATCAGAAGCAGTTAAATTTAACCAAAAAAAAAAAAACTTTTCGACATGAGTTTAATTTTCAGCTTAAAAATATTTTTCATTCGTCAAGGGAGAGAAACAATTGCAAACAAGCTGTTGAATTTTTAAGCAAAGATATGAATAATTGAATTTTCAACTAAAAACGATGAATTATCAAACATAATAGTTCAATTTTCACTTTTAAAAATTAAATAAACTAAATTAAAATTCTCGCACTTAAAATATGTAGATTCTTTTATTTGAACTTATCCGAAGTTTACCAATAGGGTGGTTCAAAAGAGGTTTTTTTTTTTGAAGACAAAAGAGTTTTTTATTTTGTTTAAAACTTAGAGGTAATAATAATTTTTTTCGCTTATGAAATTGGATCTGATGATATAAATTATGAAAACATTATTGTTTCTCAATTAAGAATCAAAAACCGGCAGAAAGTATTAAAAAAGTTACTAAATTATGTTTCCATAGCAATTCATTGATACTCATTGAATTAGTAAGTCGGCACTACTAAGCGGATTAGTAGAAACCCTTACTAATTCATTTAGTAACATAAATGTTACCAGCTCATTCGGTGAAACTGATGTAATTACTAATTTAACAGTCAGATGCAATGCTACTAATTGCATTAGTAAAATTTCTACTGATTCGGATTTACAGAGTATCTTGAAAAAGATCGCAATCTAACATTCAAGTACAGACTAATTACGGATAAAATGAACGAATATAAGGAATGTATTAGTTGCAGCACAAAAAAATATTTTCCTGTGCGAAAGCGTTTCATTTCAGAAATTGTTCAATAAATTTGTGTATAAAAAAAGAAATGATTAATTTAAGGTATTTGTCGTCACCAGGTAAGTAATTGACATATAGCTTTCATAACATATTGCAGACATTTTCGTCAAAGCTAAAAAATTAGGTAATCTTCAAGTTAAAAACTTATATTTTTGAGTAAAAAGAATAAATTTCATAAAGGAGGAAAATTTAAACATTTTAATTTTTTTCATACGTTCTAGCTTAAATTGTGTTATTCCCGCAAAAAGTTTTTATGGGAAATACAATATCCGACTTTTCGACTCCCCATTTGGGACCTTTTTCAAGATTATAATTACAAAATTTCTGAAAGCATCATTTTACAGTGTTTATTACGTCGCTGTAGTAATTAAATATCATTCATTATGTCAATACTATTGTTATATTTTTTAATACTTTAATGGCCATATATGACCATGAAAAATAAATGTAGCGAAAAAAGTTATAAAAGGTATTTTTGACAGACATCCTTCTTATTGAATATACGAAATCAATGCGAGAGGATTTGTCTGATTTAAATGATCAGAAATCTTGGATTCATATATTTATATTTTCTTCTCTTTTGAACGGAGAGCTATTAAAACAAAAAGATTTTTATTTTGAATCTTCTATACTTAAGAAATATCAATACTAATAATTCTAAACTAAAATTCTTCTATTTAAAATATTTAAAATTGAACATTTACACAATCTTAATGTTAAAAATGGAATAATTTTTTTATTTTAGGTATTTAAAATTATACAATATCAAATCACGAGCCTCTGATATTCATGTACTTAACATTTTATTGTATAATTAAATTTTTTTTCATTATATGCCGTACAAATTAAAAAAGCCCAGAAATAATAATCATAAATTTTACATTTACAGATATTTGTTTCTTCTAAGTGTGTTTCTAAATTAAATTGACAGTAATATTTACTGGTAAAGTTTTTCCCATCAGATATCATTTTTTAACTTTTTAAACAATTATATAAGTAGATACATTGTGAGCACATTCATAGACATAAAAAAATCATCTTTTCATTCTGTTGTCTGTAAATTATATTTACTGTGATTTTTCTTGATGTATTTTTGTCTTACAATATTATTGGTTAATTAAATAAACGAAGTATATAAATAAATCCACAATGGCGATATTTTGTTTATAAAATTAACGAATGGATGCCAAATTTTCATCTGCAAACATAACTGTCGGAATAATTTGAAGATATGTAACTGGACGAAACGAACGATCTCCTGACTATAAATATTCTCACTATATATTTTTAATTGATATAACTTGTTTATATAAATAACTAATAACATTGGGTGACAAAAATTCATTAGTTATAATGAGTATCGATATAATTTAAAAACAATTGTTAGAAAACCGATCTTTTTCTATCTATAAGTGAATAACTCACTGTGCATTTGTTTATAAGATTTGTTTCAAAAAATAATATTAAGATAGTGTAGGCCTTTTTCGGGTTTTAAATGTTTTTATTAAAAAATTGCCAACATCTTTGAACGCGGATCCGAATCCTTTTGAAGGCGCAGTTGTGCAGAAGACACAATACATCATAAAAACTTTAAATTAAAATAATATATCAGGATAAATTAATACAAGCCGATACATACAGTTGCAAAACAAGCAGATAGTTTTAACAATTTATTGCTGGTAAAATTTCTATATAAAAATAAAGATACCGCTGTGAAGTACTATGGATGTATTTATTTGTGCTGATTCGATGAGCACTTTACTTCCTCATAGAGGGAGGTTTTTCTCTAAGAGAAGAAAAAATGGATACTTTCAATATTTTTCAAGTTTACCGAAAATTTTATTTAAACAAATAAGAGAGACCATTAAAAGCTCAATCAATGTATTATGCTATAACGAACAACTTTTTAATATACGGCAGTGTTATATAAGAAATTGAATAAGTTATCCTCGTATGAAAAATGTCAAAGTTATTAAAAAAAAATTTTCAGTCATTATAGATTGATCATGAAACTATAAAAGGCCATCGAAGGTATGTCAATAGGTCAATCAAGGCGTCCTCTTGTGAACAAGGGTAATAATTTTGCTTATAAATTAAAATTGGTACTAGTACATAGGTCATGGAAGACCATGAAAGGTTGCTCAATAGGTCAATCGATGCGTCTCGATAATGCGAACAAACTCAGCGGACACTGTTATATAACAGTGATGTTACAATTATAATGACGGGGTTGGACCAGTGGAGATGAGTAATCCCGTCCCCAAAAGGGTTCCAGAAAAAAAAAACGTTACAGAACCACGTTCTGTCAGAGATCCGTACAAATTCTGTAACAGCGTTATATTCAACCCCTTCAATGTCAGTGACACATATATTGTCAAACTCAACTATCCTAGAAACCTACGTAACACCAATTTGATCCAGATCCAAACATTTTAAATATTTCATGTCCGCCATATTGGATCCGCCATTTTGAATGTTAAAAATCCAACTCTAGATTTGGATTCAGCGACCCCAAAAACATTGACCCAGCAAATATCACGTGATTCTGAAGTGTTTTTTCTCGAAAACATCTTGACACGATGATCTTTTTCGCCTGACTGTGAAGGGGTTAAGATAATATTTTTTAAACAATTTGGGATCAGCGTTAAAGAGTAAAATTGTTCTGTAACAGTACCGTAACAAATATATAACAGTGCTACGATTTACATTTCTTCTGTAATCGATCCGTAACTATTACATAACAGTGTTACAACGTTTTTGCATGGTTTGTAATAATTCCGTAACAATGTTACAAGGATATGTGACCATTATGTAACAAAAATGGAAGTTGATTACGTAACAAATATGGAACTAAAATACGTAACTAGTACATCACGTACAAAAAAAAAGAAATCACGCATAATTATATTATTTATCTTAATTATACACATGGGAAAATATATAAGTGAATGTTATTATTAAACATTATATTATTATATTGTAAACTGAAACAGAAACAAATCTGCTTAGAGACGAATCTTGCTGGAATTCAACACGGTTGGTTGAAAATTGGGACAAAGAACGTGGCACCCATTGAGCTCTTACGAAATCGTATCGCACGTATTAATATATTCGCTATCGGTAGTTAAAATTATTAGTGAAATCATCCTCTTTCTCGGCTATAAGAGCCCCATAATCTTTACAATTATTTAACAATTAACCATTTGACTGAGTGGTAAATTTCACATTTATAAACCAAATGTAATCCTTTGTTTCTTGTTGCAGAATTAAGTTCACAGTTCGAGTGCTTACCTAATGGCGAACCTCTGCCTGTTGTTCCTCGTAGCAGACCTTCATATTCTCCTGACAGACATAATTCTTCTGACAGGTCTCTTCTTCTTGCCAGGACTCCTCCACGTGTCAGGTCCAGGTCACCTAGCACCACATTCAGCTTTCCTCCTGCCAGGCCCAGGTCGCCTCCTGTCAAAATTCCTACTATTGGCGAATTTGAACATATTCGGCTTATTCCTCACACAAATCCGCACCGGCTATTCGAAATTCGAAGCTACACTTTCCCTCCAGATACACCAATTCAAATCAAAGTAGGCAGTAATGTCCTTGGGCCCATGCCAACCAAAAAACAAACTGTATTATCAACATCTGATGGTGACATCTTTGCAATTACGGAGCGCAAAAATAAAATTCTTCGGGGAATATATACATATATGAATACTATTCAAAGACGGGTAAAAATGAACATGAACAGCGGCGCGGTTGTCACAATGGACAAAAATGAAGCCAACGAAACTCCCTTAGGTATCCGTCAACCAATCGAAAAAAATTTTAAGTTAATACATGTAAACAACGTGTAAACCACAATTCTTCACAATATTTATTAAATTTTGAAAAAAATGTAAAACTAAACTATAATATTGTTTGTGATCTGCAATAGGATCAAAGTGTAACCAGTAACCAGTAATCCTTTTCTTAAAAAGTTGTAGTTACGAGATCTCGTATAAATTGTTACCAAAAACCTTATTGGTCGCTACACTGCGTTCAGCTACACTGAAAACAGTGCGTGTCTGTTTTCAGTTTTTCTTTGCTATACAACTTTTTTGTAATTTAAAAACATTCTGTTCATATACTCTTGACCATATTATTCTAATTGTAAGTTATGTCTGCTACTAAACATGATGATTTTTCTGAACTTCTCTAAATCGCAATTTCTAAATAAGGAATTTTGATTTCAAACATTTATTTCTAAAAGCAAAAATTTAAATTATAAATCATTCTTTAATAAAAAAGGCAAAAATTCTGTTTTTAACTTTTTGGCCACATGTTTTAAAAACGAAAAAACTATTCCATTCATAAGCCCTTGACCATATTAAATGAGGTTATATGTATTTATCTATTAATAAAGATCACGCATTTTCTGCACTATCAATTTAGTAAATCATCATTTCCAAATACGTAATATTTTTTCATAATAAAATGTATTTCTGATTATTTACAAACAATTTTAATAAATGGAAATATTTTAATTGTGAATTATTTTTTAACATTTACAAATAATTATGTTCTTAACATTTTGCTATCACACTATATTTTGTAACCTTCTTTACACATTCAAAGAGATGAGGAACATGAAATTATAGACAAGACACCAGGGTGGCCCTTATTTTCCCTTTTTCTAATTTCTTTGCTCTCACCTCCCCTCCCCCCACTTTTGTCTAAATACCCCAAAAAAATGTCCAAATTTGAGCGAAATCTGTTAATATTCAGGGGTCGCGGAAAGACCATTGAGTTACCCATTGATTTAACATGGGAAAAAGTCAGCTTTTTGTAATTCTAATATTTAAACGCGATGATCTGTTAGAAATAATTTCGTATGTCAGTATATTGTTCAGAATCCGTCCGAGAATAAGAGTCAATAGTAAATTTTAAGGGTGAATGACTTTAAGCAACTTTTATGGATCCCCAAAGAAAATCTCATAAGTAACGAATTTCATGTAATATTGCGCTTTATTAATGCTTTTCAATTTTTTTTTTAATTATAAGTCGTTAATTTAGGAATGCCCAGTCATATTTTGACTAATTTTAAATAATTTAAGCAATTTTAATTTGCTTAAACATTGGTTTTTTCAGGCAAGTCGCTAAATGAACGCAGGGTGCACAGTCTTCCCCTTTTTTCTGCGTTTCTCCTTTTTTGAGACACTTCCATTTTTTCGCCTACTCTCGAAAATCTTCCCCTTGTTCCCCTTTTTTCATTAAAAAGAAAATATTTTAAATACACGGAAAAATTCTCTTCGCATGCGAGCGCGCATGTGCCTACTTGGCGTAAAACGCAAAACGTCAAATCACTAGATATTTTTAAAATATATTTCTGTTTCCGAGCATTGTAGACCAAAAAAACTTAAGCGTACTTCACTTAGATTCTTAAATAAATATAAGTTTCTTCAACAGTTCAAGATGTTTATATTTCTCCAAGTTGTAAACCAAAAAATGTTTTTATTAATATATATTTCACATAGATTTATAACATTCATAGGATGAATTAAGAGAAATGTGTAAAAGTTAAATCTCTATTTTAAGATGATTCTGTTTTTCTAGTCTACGTTGTGAAGAAAACAATAATTAATATGCTTCGTGCAGATTTAGAAAATTGACTGAATAGAACATTATAACTATACAGAGATGAATAAACATAAAACATCAACTTGAAAAAAAAAATTTGTTTTTCTACATGTAAAAATTAATGTTTAATTTTCCCCTTTCTTCCCTTTTACATGAAAAAATCAACCTATTTCCCCTTTTTTGAGCTCATTTAAATATTTTTACAATTATTTAAATAGTGCGTGTTTGTTCAAGTATATGGTTCACCTAAAAAAAGCAGAAGAAACATTTTATATCACCAAATTTTCGACAGATTTTCATATTTTAAAGTACTAATTTGTGTTGTGAGAATACTCTTAAATGTTTCAACAAATTGAAACTGTTTGAAAAATGGAATATATTTAAGCATTTAAAAGTATTCTTAGAAAACGAAATAGTAACAAAGAATATTTTAATCTTTTGAAAAAGGGAAAAAAGAAAAAATTTTAATAAAATAAAATTGCTTAAACAATTCAAATTTGTTTCAAAATGTAAAATATTACTAGAAAATAAACTAGTACTTAAAAATATTAAAATCTGTCGAATATTTGGTGAGTTAAAATATTTTTCTTATTCTTCTTAGGTAAACTGTATACTTGAACAAAATTCTAGAAAAAACGTTCGTTTCGCGACTTAACTGAAGAAAATAAATGTTTAAATAAATTAAAATTGTTTAAACAATAACAGAATAGTCAAAAGATGACTGGATATTCTTAGGTTACCGATTAATGATTATTTATGGAAAAAACTTTCAAAAAGCATTGATAAGCCGCAATATTACGTAAAATTTAAATTTGTAATTTATGGGGTTTTCTTTGGGGACACATACGAGTGCCTTGAAATCATTCGATGTCCAAATTTATGATTAATTCTTATTCTCTAATGAATTCTAAATAATATACTGAAATACGGAATTATTTTTAACGTATCATTGCGTTTAAATATTAGTTTAACAAAAATCTAACTTTTACCCATGTTGAACCAATAGGAAACTCCATGGTCTTTGCGCGACCCCTATCCTCATCATTAACCGATTTCACTCAAATTAAAAATTTTTTTTGTTTTTCAATTTTAATTAAACTTAGTGGTGAGAGCAAAGAAATGCTTTAAAAAATGCCACCAAGTATAAGTAAGAACCACCCTAGTACAACACTGTCGGTACCGGTTAAAAAAAGAATTGTCGGTATCCGTAAAAAAAAATTACCAGTAACGACAGTAAGATTTCTGGACAAATTTTAAATGATTTGGGTCTCAGATTACAAGAATAATTTAAAATTTTAAAAATTTCAAAATATATGTCAAAAAATAATCTAGAAGAATTTAAAAAAAATGTTTTTAATTTCATTTATTTCGTTGAAGGTTCATCTTTTAGGTTGAAAATTTAACTATTTTGTTGAAAATTCGTTTTTTTCAATTAATTTTGTTTCTTAATTTAAAAAAAATGGTTTAATTTTAATCAAACATGGCTCTTTTTGTTGGAAAACGTTCCATACAACTCTACGATCTCGAATTTCAAAAATAAATAAATAATCTTAAACTATAGTTATTTGATTCAAAAATGTTTTCTTCAACAAAAATTGTTTTAACAATATCAGCCATAGAAAAATTTACTTTGAAAATTGGAAGCAGTACAGTTGTAGAGATTTTTTCCCAAGAACAAATAAGCTGTCATTCATCAGAATTCAACCATTTTTTTTTAATTTGTCAGAAGCGACAGTAAAGAAATGCAGCTGCAAAAGACATTGTTAAAATTAATGTTTTTTTAGGTTTAAAATTTTTTGTATTAAAAATAATGTTTTTTATAAATGAAATGACATCATCAGTAATATTATTTTTAATCTTGAAATCATAGAAATACTATTTTTTTGATAGATCTAATTATCGAAGCAACTACCTTAAGGATGTTTAAAGCAGGACGCAACCTCAATATTGAATTGCCTTATTTTACTCCAGAAATACTAGAATTGCATCTTTCTTAGATAATTAGGGTCTATTTCTGTTTTGAATCAAATATGTATTCGGAGTGAAATATTGTCTAATAGCATAAAAAGAGTAAAATAAGATAAATATATTTTAAAATAACATTGTCAAACGGCTGATTAGAGACAGATATATGACCATTGAAAAAAGAAGGAGAAAAAAGAAAGAGACTTCCAGACCACCTCTCTCTTATTTCTTTATTATTTACCCGTTTTTTTTTTTATTTTACCAGGATCCAACATGTTTCGAGGCCTTTTAGGCGTCCTCTTCAGAGAAATTTTAATAGGAAACTAATAGGGAATATTTGTATGTTATGCTAATAATAATTAAAATGCATAATTGAATTTGAAGGTGATTATTAAGGAATTATTAACATTTTTATCTTTATTGTTTCTGAGAAACGATTGTACCTTCAAAAAATGTTGTTTACTTTAATTAACATATCAATCAAACAATCTTGAAAGTTTATATGACTGTTAATCGGTTTAAAATATCTGATGAAAGAAGAATCAAGAAATCTTCAATTTGAATCTGTGGTAAAAACTTATCTTTCTGTAATGGAAAATCTTCTTTCAAAAAATATTCCTAATCACACTGAACAAAAGTTAAAAAAATGTTTCTTTTGAATATATTCACTGATTTTAAAACACGATTTGCTGGTTCAAGAACAGAATGCATACTGAAACAAGTACCTCATTACACCCTGATCTTCGAAAAAACAGAGACCATGGATTCACAGAAAAGAGATCGTATAAAAGCGAGTGTTAAAGAAATACCTAAAAGACTGTATTTAAAATATTTTCACAAATTTATAAAATAAATTTTTCAACAGTATAATATTGATCACATCTAGCATTTTAGTAATTTCGTTTATAAGAAATTTTATTATTTTTTTTTATTTTCCAGCAAACATTGACCAAATTTATTTTATATGAGTGTCTTCAGAAACATTAAAGATTATTTTTATGAACAATAAAGTAAAATTCCTAAATAATTAAAAAGTAATATAATTGTAGTTTTGTATACACATTACACAGTATACGTATTCGATGAATCTTATTAAAGTATTCAAAGAATCTTCCTTAGACCACCATTATTGCAGGTAACAAGTACGCTGCTTTCATATATGGAAATTCTTTGATTAATGTGATTAAGTCATACATGAAACAAACCTCTGGCAACCACACTTTTATTATCTACCGGAATACTATAATATAACTTTTTATTTTTAATAAATTATTACATTCTCCTCAGAGAAGGTAGTAGATTTGTGTAACCCCCCCCCCCCCCGCTGCTCCAGTTTTGGTCAAATGTGCACGTTTTAAGACCCCCTGAACGCGAAAAACAGGTTTTTAAGAAATGTGTCTATGGCTGTATGTCTGTCTGTCTGTGAGCACGATGACATTCGAAAGAATTGACAGATTGGATTGGACTTTGGTATACTCTTCAAGTGTTCTAAAATAAAGGTCCAGTTCGTTAGTCAGCCATTTTCGATAAAAATTCAAAAAGTGAACGTATTTTTAAAATTGTTACTTTTTTTTAATAAAAACAAAATTACCGGAGTTATAGCATTTACAAAATTCAAAAAATCAAACGAAAATGAAAATTTTAAGACAAACAACGCACGATATGAAAAAATGTCAAAGGGAGTAGAACGTTGCATTTTAAACACCCTACAAGATCGTCATAACAACTTTTTGAATTTTCTTGAAAAATCGAAAATTCAATTTTGGACCGCACACAAAATAATGAAAAATAAAAAATTCAATTTTGCGGTCAAACTATAAAAGATACGAAAAAAGATGACCTAACGAAAATTGTTTATTCAAAAAAGACCTACAAGTTCGTTATATATCACTGTTTGATAGGACCCGTAGTTTTTGTTTTATTCGCATGAAGCTGCATTAAAAACAGAAAAATTGAATTTCGAGACAAACGACACAAGATACGAAAAAAATTAATCAACAAAATTTGTTTACCCAAAAAAAACTACAAACTTGTCATGAATAATTTTTTGATAAAACGTGTAGATTTTCTTTTAATCGTAAGCAACAAGATTAAAAATAAAAAAATTAAACTTTTGGAAAAACGACATAAGAGGCGAAAAAAATGAAACGACAAAAGTTGTTCAAACAAAAAAGATCTACAAATTTGTTATAAACTGTTGTTATAAAAACATATTTAAGAAAAATCCCGTTTTGGAGAAAGGACACAAGCTACAATAACATTTTATTTAACAAAATTTTTCGCCTAAATTATATCTACAAATTTTCTCATAATCACTTTACGCTCGGATGCGTATTTTTAGTTTAAATTGTAAAAAATAACATTCGTAACATATTATGAATTGTAATAATATAAATTTATTGAAATTATAAATTTGTCAGGGTAGCTGAAAGTAAAATTTAATTCAAAATAAGAAATAAATATTGAAATAATCATGGTAAATAAAATGTGTACTTTATTTTGCAAATTATAAATAAGCGGTATCAGGCCGAGATACAGAAATAAATAGTATAATATACATTTAATATAATAGTGTTGAACATAATGTAAAAAAGTTCAC
>CAKNWT010270078.1:788-12880 GCA_932066315.1 Andricus coriarius
TTTAGCGTTGAACCCATTGAGCAGAACACTAAATAGCATGTCTCATGGGTTCCGTGTACATGATAACGAGGATGGTCATGAAGTGACCCATCTTCTATACATGGATGACCTGAAGATATACGCCAGTTCGGACCAGAAACTGCAGCAAGTGATCGCTGTCACAAAGCAGTTTTCCAATGATATCCACATGGAGTTCGGATTAGATAAATGCAGAACAGTGCATTTAACCAGAGGTGAATTATGGACCGCAGAGCGGGAGAACGACTTCGAGAATGACATCGAGGCAATGGCAGAGGGAGAGTCATATAAATACCTGGGTATTCTTGAATCTAAGGGTATCCAGCATACGATAGTTAAGAAGAGCCTAACGACTGCCTTCACTACAAGACTCAGATTGGTTCTGAAGAGTTCTCTTGAATCGGCAAACAAGATCAGGGCAATCAACACCTATGCCATCCCTGTCCTCACGTACTCCTTTGGGCTCATCAAATGGTCGAACACCGACCTTGAACGATTAAACAGAATCATCCGCGTAGAAATGACAAAGCACCGAATGCACCACAGTAATTCGGCGATTGAAAGGGTAGTTCTACCACGACATAGAGGGGGTTACATAGTCCGTGGCTATGATGGAAAACCGTGTTCTTCTTAACCCGAGACCAAGTTTGAAAAAAAAAAATAAAGATTAATTTTGTTAGGCGAAAAATCGGTCATCATTTTATAGAACTGTTTTTAGATTTTTTAGAACTGTTCTACGTTTTTCGCATCCTGCCTTCTAATAGAGATTACGTCACCTAATTCTTTACATTTCATAGCATTTTGTAACACATTTCGTAGAATAGTTCAATGCAATGTAAAACCAACAATATTTTAACTTTTATTAAACTACCCGTCGTATCCTCTACTATAGGACTAGTTCTATAAAATTTAATGAAATTTTTTTTCCGTGTATGGCGTCACATTTTGTGGAAAAGGTTCACCTACTGAAATTATTGATCCCACAAATAATCAATTGATTCCAGGTGAATCTTTAAAAAAATGCATTTATAAGGGTAGAGTATACAAAAGCACACAGAATACTCTTCCCACTAAAACGAACGATACTGTTTTCAGATTAGTTTCTGACGATGTAATTCAGGTTCAGGATATCGTTAAAACTGACACAATGTGATATTTGTCGTCATTTCACTTAATTATAGTTCCCGATATACTAATGCGAAATTTGTTTGGAGTTATAAGAGAAGAAAATAATGCAATTTTGCTTCCGATAACCGAAGTCAGCGAGAAATTAATATTTATTAATTTTGAAGTAAGTAGCTATGTTTGCCAAATGCCACAGAGTTTAGAGATTCAGTAGATAAAAATATTGTAGCTAATGAAGTACTGTTGTTTACCTTAATTATTAATTTAACTCATTGTGAGTTAAGGTTATTGTACCTTTAAAATGTATATTATACTTGGAGAAAACGAAAAGTACAAAACGAATTGGCAAAAAAAATTTAAAGAGCACAAACTTCCACGTGCTTATTTACTTATTAAAATGGAATAAACATGTATTTTTTACTCAAACTTGTTTTTTAATTCCTGTTCAAAATCATAAAATAAGTAATAATATATTACATAAAAATTTCTTTAAAGTATATTATTTCTCTGTAAAAATTATTTAAAAAATAACTTCTTTTAATTTCACAAATGCATTTATTTTTTATAGAAAAGGTGAATATTTTATTGAATAAATTTTCTAGAAAACCGTCAAAAAACTTTTTTTTTTTTAATTTGCAATAAATGAAAACATTGAACAATTTTTTCCAATTAGTTATACCGAAGATGCATATATACATTATGCATATAAAAACAATTCAATGTCTACAATTAATATTTGTATTGTTGTATATTTTCAATTTAAAAGTTCTAAGTCCGATTTTAGTTCCTTATTGCGCAGTCGCGAACTCGATTGAAAACAATTAGAAACATTAGGAATGGAAACATAACCTCTGTACACAATAGAAAATAATTGAAATCGATTAACAAATAGTACCCCGATTAGGAACGATTGAAAACGATTGAAAATTTGACAACTGTGAATTGTTTTGAATCGTGTTGAATTGATTGTTTCTAGAAGGGCTGTCATACATTGAGAAAAAATTAGATAAAATTTCATATTACCCAGTGGGCACAAAACTATGAACATCCCAAGCACGTCCTTGGGACGTTCCTAGGACGTCCAATGTCAGTCCAAACAACGTCTCTGAGACGTCTAATGTCCTAAAGATGCCCTAAAGACGTCTGAAACACATAGGACGTTCTCGGGACATCTTTCGGACTGACATTAGACGTCTTAAGAGCATCCCTAGGATGTCCAAAAGTCATGTTCCAAAAGACGTCTTAGGGACATCCCGAAGACGTCTCTAGGACATCCTTAAGTTTTTTGCCCACTGGATAGTTGAGTAAAGTTTGCAAATGCAAAGTCAAGCAAACTTGAAATAATGCAAGGTTAATGATTCCCTTAAAATCGGGTATAAAATAACAAATTTCGGTGAATCTTTCTAAGTAAAAAATGTATTATGTATTCAAAAGTTTGGTAAAATTTAAAATGAATTCTGGAGAAAAATTGATTTTGGATATGTTATTATTTCCTCCGCATTGTATGAAAGTTTACCTGCTGTGGAAGATATTTTCATTTTTGCTACGTTAGACTTTATCCGACAGTTTGGTAAACCGAAAGTCGAGTCGCAGTTGCCCGGCACCTCCCACCACCTCCCTAATCTTGCAGTTTTTTAATTATGAATAAGGTGTTGAATTTTCAACCTATGGGTCTATAACTTAATTCGTGCGGGTTTTTTCAAACTTATAATGTTATATAATAATAATCGTTATACCATAGTATTATTCGAAGTATTGCCCATCTGAAGCTATGACTTTTGCCCATCTTTCTGGCAATTTGTGGATTCCATCCCAAAAGAACTGCGCCGGCTTGGCGGCCAAAAATGAATCAAGCTAATTTTTGATACCCTGTTCTGATGTGAACCGTATTTCAGTGAGGGCGTTCTCCATCGACTGGAACAAATGGTAGTCCGAAGGGACAAGGTCTGTGCTATAAGGCGGGTGGGGTAAAATTTCCCATCCACTGTTTTCCAAATAGTTCTTAACCGGAATAGCAACATGGGGCCGAGCATTGTCATGATGGAAAATTATTGCCTCGTGTCTGGTCGCATATTCTGGGCGTTTTTCGGCTATTGCTCTCTTCAAACGGATTAATTATGTTCGGTAGCGTTCTCCATTGATGGTTTCACCCGTTTTTAGTATCTCGTAATAAAGCACACCCTTCTGATCCCACCAAATACAGAGCATTACCTTCGCACCATGGATATTCCACTTTGCCGTTGATTTGGCTAGTTGGCCGGGTTGCACATATGATTTTTTGCGCTTGGGCTTGTCGTGACGGATCCATTTTTCATCACCAGTAACAATCCGATGCAAAAAGGACTTCGTCTTGTGGCGTTCCAGCAGCATTTCGGACATGCAAGACCGCCTTTCAACGTCTCTCGGCTTGAGTTCATGTGGAACCCAATTTCCTTGCTTTTCAATGTATCCGGCTGCTTTTACACGTTTTGAAATGGCTGCTTGAGTGACTCCCAAAGATTCTGCGAGATGTTCTTGTGTTTGGCAACAATCTTCATCGAGTAATGCTTCCAGTTCTTCATCTTCAAACTTTTTTGGCTGCCCAGGACGTTCTTCGTCTTCCAAGCTAAAATCAACACTTTTAAATCGAGCAAACCACTTTTGGCACGTTCGCTCAGCGAGAGCATGTTCACCATACACTTCCACCAAAATACGATGAACTTCGGCAGCAGTTTTCTTCATATGAAAATAATGAAGGAGAACTCCCCGCAAAAAAACTTTTTCAGGCGCAAAGTTCGACATATTTAAGTGAATAAACATTATAGCTGTTTACGCTTCAAATGAATGACATATACTGAAAAAGATGCACAAGGACATTAGCTTTCCAACACATGTCGGATGTTTGGAACGATGGAATAAGTATTTAATATTGAATATTAGTTTTACAATTGCTAAATAAAATTAGAGTTTATTTAAGAAGGTTATTACAAAGTTGATTAATATGGATCGAAGTTGACTCCCCTGGCGTAAACCTTAGTGTGATGCCATTTCAGTGCTTTTTGCCATGTTAGTGCTTTTCCTACTAAATTTTTAGTTTTTCTCTTTCATTTAGTGGAATGAAAAAATTTTATTTCAATGAGAATAAAAAAGGTTTGATCCAAAAAAATAATCCTAGTCCGAGATAATCAAAATTGAAGTTCGCGGTATTACGAAAAAAATAATGTATATATTTTTGTTATTGCATGATTAAAATTTTACAAGATATCAATACTAGAAGGTTGAAAAAATTAATAATCCGTTAAAATTCGAACTTAGATTTTATTGAATTTTTATTTTAAATTATTGTGTCAATAAATGAAATTTCGAAAAAATCTTTCCACCACAACTCTTACTATAAAGTGATTTTGTAAAATTTTGTAATGATAACAGAAAATTCAATTTTAAAAATAAAAAATAAATCTTTTTTAAAACAATTTCATCAAGTTTTTATTAAATATTATATAGTTAATTTTTTTATTTGAAACATGAATAAATAAAAATAATTGTACGTATTATTTCCAAATAAAATAATTTCCATAAAAACGTGACGAATATAATTGTAAAGAAACTTTGAAGGAATGGAATGAGCTTTTGTAAATTAAAATGGAATTAAAATTACGTATTTTACCTAAAGCAGATGCAAAAACATAAATAATTATGCAAATATCTACATGTTATAACCATGTAAATGCAATTTTTTTGAAAACACGTTTTTTTGGCGTAAAAAATCTCTAAAATTCTACCTGACATTGTGATGAAAGGATATATCCACATTCGAACCGATAGTAGTAGTAGTATATCATTAAGCTATTTCCCTTTCGGCGAGCCTCTAGGGGTAAGCGTGACACTACCCGATTCGGGTAGTGTTTTTTAGGTGGATTTTGTAAGTAAATGGGCTCACCACACCCACGACCAGTAAATAGTTAAAAAATACAAATAAATTAAATATTTTGTACACGGAAAAAAAATTTCATTAAATTTTATAGAACTAGTCCTATAGTAGAGGATACGACGGGTAGTTTAATAAAAGTTAAAATCTTGTTGGTTACAAAAAAAATGTGTTACAAAATGCTATAAAATGTAAAGAATGAGGTGACGTAATCTCTATTAGAAGGCAGGATGCGAAAAACGTAGAATAGTTCTAGAAAATCTAAAAACAGTTCTATAAAATGATGACCGATTCTTCGCCTAAAAAATTAATCTTTATTATTATTATTATCATTATGTTTTAATATTTGTTCACATATTTAATTACATAATTATTTACTATTATGCAAACAATCACCACATTAATAATCGCACGCTAATGAAATTCTTATTCCCTGTGGGTTCGAACCCCCTACCTACGCATTCGCAACTCCTAACAAAACCTCGCAGCTAACTTAACTCGGAGTATGAAACAAAAAACCTCAAATATAAGCTACAGCTATGCAGGGTCGCGTGACAAATTTTTGTGACCTTTTTCTTAACCATTTTTTTTGTTTTTAAAATTTTAATCATCACTTTAAGATATTTATAATTTTGGAAATTTTAAATCTCGAAATAATGTTTAATCGCAAATTATTTCTTGGTTATAAGTTCTAGTAGATTCAAGATTAATAAGAAGTTAGATAGCTATATAGAAGAAGTTTATATAAGTTATATAAATTGAAATAAGTTATAATTCACTAATAAATTATTATTCACTAACCGGCGTTATCTGTTAAACACATTGGCCAGGGGGATGCAGAAAATGTCGCTGCATGCGCACAGTAGCGACTGCGCAGCTACATTTTATAGAACTGAAGTCTATAGATATCATATTGACGTAGTTCACAAACACTCAATACCTCGAATCAAATTTCTATGAGATTCTTAAACATTCTTTCAAGAATTTTTCTATTAGGCTAGGAGCCAGGGGGGGTGTCGTGGCCAATAGGGGTAACGGGTTCCACCCAAGTGCTTTTTATGTATTTTGACCCGCTGAACACGAATTTCGAGGGTGACTTGTCTAAAAATCAACGGTTAATTGTTAGTTGAGTCGCGATATCTCGGGTTTATACAATATTTTTTCAATCTGAAAAATTCTACTTGTTCATCGTGAGGTAAGGATGGCCATTTAGATAATCAATTTGTTAATAACTAATTCCTTAAACATTTTTCGATAATCCACCTACGTGTCTTTCATGTATTTTTACCCGCCAAATCCGAATTTTCAGTTTGGCTTGTCGATAAGTTAACAGGTAAATAGTTATTAAGAAATTAATTATTTAAATGGCCTTCCTTACCTCACGATGAACAAGTAGAATTTTCCAGATTAAAAAAATATTGTATAGAACCCGAGATATCGCGATTCAACTAACAAAGCAGCGTAAGCGGCGCGAGCCCGAACCCGCGTGCCAAGAGGACAATATAGCTGTCAAATTAAAATCAGGATATTTTAACTTCCATCAAACATTTTTCAAATCTGAAAGAACCTACGTGTTCTTTAAGAGATAAGGAATGTATGGCCGTTTATAGAATGCTGGCAAGTCTAATAATAAACTATTTATAGCGGTTTAAATATTCAAATTGTTAATAACTAATTAACCGTTGATTTTCAGACAAGTCACCCTCGAAATTCATGTTTAGCGGGTCAAAATACATGAAAAGCACTTGGGTGGAGCCCGTTACCCCTATCGGCCCCGACCCCCCCCCCCCCCCTGGCTTCTAGACTATATACATTTGACTGAATTGAGGTATTTAAACCTTATAATAATCTGATTACAAACTCTCCACACCTCAATTGTGATTTCAACGAAAGTCTTCAACATTTTCCAATGAATTTCACTATATATTTTATTGAACTTTTTTAAATCGGAGCCAGAATGTAGAACATTCGTTTTCAGCAGAGTGAAAATAGTGTTAACGAGCGAAGAGAAATGCTCTAGACAATCTGCACGCAAAAAATCTCTTAAGCAGGGAACACCGAAGAAAAGTAACCAAGATCGCCACTCGAAAGCTTTCCACTTTGCTTTACACGAAAACCCTCGCAGAACTCTTATGATTTTCGAGAACCGTTTCTATCGTATTCATAATTTCGTTCATAGCTTGGATATCTCGGGTAGTAAAAATCGATATTTAACCCATCTCTCCCAAAGCTGTTCTACTACTCCGAGAGGAACGTTATGCAGATATTCTAGTGGAAAGCTCCAAACCATGTCGAAAAATGCAGTGAGATTTAGCAAACTCGAAGCACCCTTAACTCCGTTTATGAAACTTTCACGAATGTTTCTAGTATTTCGCATCTCCAGCTTACGTCGCTGAACGTTCAAAACATCTTCTAGATGAGATTCGTGTGATCTAAGTCTAAAGTCAGGATCAAAGGGATATCTCACACAGTCCCGATAATATCTCTGTTGAAAACACCAACTACACCCGTAGTACCCATTATATTGTACTCTAAACTGAAGTATAGGTCGAGTAACGGAATCGACGATTCCAAAAAGAATTTTGAAAGTAAAATGAATACGCATATCACCTATTTTCAGTTCAATACCTTGTGTACTTAATGGTTCGACTAGCTTCATGAATTCTTCTAGGAAAGAATTCATTAGATCAGACTTCGGTTCGTTATAGCGGTCATCATTACTCCTGCCAGCATAATGTATTTAAATCTCAAAGGGATTGGAATTTCGTTAACTTGAACTAAAGCAGCCCAAAATTTATCTCTACCACTGCGTTTTAAAATTGCCCCATTGAGGAAGAAGTTTAATATTAAAACAGTGTTACACATTGTAGGATTGAGGCTCTTATACAAACTTCCATCGCGAAAATCTTTAATGGTATTTTCGTTGTTATTAACGGGGTTTTGTCTCCTATACAAGTGCAATAATTCCTGTTTCACATCTCTGAGTTTAAATAAACGTTCTATTTGGTATTGCAGGTCGACCATTCAGATGTATTTTCCTTTTCCGGCGGAAAAGTTACATCTGGTGCCACATTTATCGCAAAGGCCTTCAGGATTTTTCTTTTTTTCTGTTTGTGTCGAGTGTGGACTACTTTTTTACAATGAGGGCAATAAAACAGAACGTTAATTTATCATCGGAAGCGTCAAACATGCGAGAGATTACATAATTCGATGAGTTAAGAGTAGCGAAATCGGGACCTGCGCACACTTTCAACAAATTCACCAGAGCTAAGCGTGCTTCTAATAAAAGGCCATATCTTAAACTAAATCCCGTAGCCATACCTATTACATCTCGAACTGAAAGACCTGATTCAGGAAAAAGGATCCTCCTTTCTCAAAGATATCTTGGCTCAGGAACTCCATCGTCGAGATCACTGTCGAAAATTTCTTCATCGACAAATTCTTCATCCTTGACTTCGTCGTTCATCGGTTCAAATTCTTCCCCGCTTGCTTCGGCACTCGATTCACCACTGCTGACACTTTCTTCAAGATTGTTGACATTCAAAGGGTCTTCTTCCGAATTTTCATCATGATCACTTTCTCTTCTTGAGCTCGCTGAGGATAACCGTGCTGGATCTGATTCTTCTGAATTACTGGAGTTACCATGATCACTTGGATCAACGTCTGGTCTAACCGATAATATAGAATAAACATGTACTTTAGATGAGAATGTCATTTTCAAAAAAAAAAGGTAAATGATAACATTTTGAATTTTTTTTTTAAACATTCAGGGATCAGTCTTTTTTTCTAAATAGAGGAATTTTCGAGAAAGCTTTTTTGAACTAGGATAGTATGTGCCAAAAACTATGAAGGTTCAAATTTCGTATCTTACTAGCAGTCAAATGATTTTTCTTCAGGGTAATAAAACCCTATTCGTGTCTTTTTTCCAATTATATTTTTATAACATTTTTGTCTACAAATTATGAAAACTAGGTAATAGGCACTTTTTTTTATAATATAGTGTTGTTAGAAAATTCATAATTTCAAAAATATTATTGATTATCAAGAAATTGGGGGGAAATATGCAAGAGTAGGTCAGTTTGAAGAGTAGGACGTTTAAATTGATTGCAATATGCAACCAATTTTTTTTCAACTTCAACCATAATATTTGGCACAATATTGAATATTACTGGAAGAAATATTATCCAGATATGTAAATGAATAAATTTGAGAGATAAGAAAAAGTGATTTTCAGAATTATAACCAACGACATGACTTTCTTATTAAAATATTGATCAGTAGCTGCACTAATCATCGTTAAAACGATTTTATTTGGAAGTCAATATGTAATATTTTTCAATTGTGCGTGAAGGAGTGTGCTTTCATCGTCTCTATTTTTTCTAAAAATCGATGACGTTTTCGAAAATCGAGAATGATTAGGAAACGTACCTCGAGATTATTTCTTAAAACACTAAAAGCAACGAAGTAATGAATATTTACATCTTTACACATCGTTAATCTCTATTCTCAATAATTCACTATAAATTGTAAAAAATATTTAAAAAAATTTGGTGACCTATTCTAGCATAGTTTCCCCTACATACTTCATGCGGTAATAAATTTTTTTTAAATGTAACTTTGAATAATTGGACTTATTCGTAAATGACATTTTTTCTATTCAATTTTAAAAATCGAAACATATTAATTTTCAAGTTTAATTTAATCATTTAATTGAGAACATGTGGAATACGAGTAGGGTGGAGTGAAAATCTAAAATTAATTGAATCATTTGAGCATAGGGAAAAAATGTGTGGGTTCAAGCTGCAAATTGTTCAACTCAAACCAAAAAAATATATTATTCGTTTGGTTTCATGGAAAAAAGATCTTTCGTGGTATTTAAATCCTAAATCCCAAAATTACTAATTCACTTTAAAAATATTTTTCCGAAAAAGTAAAATAATAAAAACCTGATCAGTGGAAAAGCGGATGAATAAAGAATAATTAATTTGGCACTGAATAAAAATAGAACAAAAAAACTTGAATCACAATCATTTCAAAATAAGAGTGAAATGAGATACTCAGGACAGTAAAAAAAGCACTCTCCAATATCCGGCACAACGCTATTCAGTCATATCTTTAATACTGAAAAATTTTTTGTGACCAGTCACTAACACGCATATTTTTTGAAGGGAGACTGGGAAAAGGGGTTCGCGATGTGACAGATCACTCTTCTGTGACCAGTCACTGACAAGTATTTTTTTGAAAGGTGAGCTGGAAAAAGTTTCGAGATGTGACCAATCACTCTTCTGTGACCAGATACTAATAAGTATTTTTTGAAGGGAGAGCTGAAAAAGGCTTCGAGATCTGATGATCACGAGACGTTAATACACTACGTTTTGTGGAATTATTAAACATTCATTTTTTTCTCAGTCAAATCTCTGATATCCTATATGAGAAAAAAAGTGACAGTAAAGAATTTTTTTATTTTGGTGAAATTTTTGCTCGGGGTAATTGAAATGGTAGGTTTAAACCTAATATTTACCTCTTTGATCACATTCAGGTAGAGTGTGTGGATTTTGCAAACATAATAGAGCACGTCGCCTCCACGAGGCATCTGTTTGAGAAGATACCATGCTTGCCTTGTACCCAGGTCGTATAAATTTCTTATAATGTTTTCTTCGCTCTCCATTATTATCGTCTTCATTCATTTTTCCGCACTTTCTATTTAAAAAATAACACATTTAATCCTTTTATTCAACGTAAATATCTTCAACAACATAATTGTCATAAAATTAACACACACATTAACACATTCTGAAAAATTAAAAACATCGCCGTAAAATGTTCCGAGATTCTTTCTCGAAATTTTGTTAATCTATTTAAATGTTTTACAATATTTTAAAATATTCTTCTGAAATTAATTTTTTAAAATAAAATACTATTTAGAATGTTTTTCAAGAATCTCAACAAATGTTGTCTATTTTCTCTTGAAACCTTAACAATTTTGTTGGAAGCTTCTGTTTTTGCAAACTTCTCCAGATTGAAATTATTTTCGAATCTTTAAAAAATTCTTACATTTCTAAATATCTTTTTTTCATGATTTTTAAAATCGTGCGAAATTAAAAAAATTGTCTTAAAATCTTCCAAATTATTTTTAAATCCTCAAAAGTGAAAATTGATATTCCAAAATAATTGTATACGTTCCCAGAAATCTTATTGTCATGTACCGCGGTCACTTATCAGCCGTTTCTGATATTATCTACACTAAAAAAGTGAGGTTACTTTTTTGAAATTTTGTTTTGCATAGTGTACATGTAAGAAATGTTTTTTTATTTATAAAATTTCTAGAACATTATATTGTTGTTTTTATAATAATAACGAATAACGCAATTGATAATATATAAAAAATGACAATTTATTAATTTTTGGATTATCGGCGAAGATATGCTTTTTACATTATTCACACCGTTTATATGTAAGAAAAGTGTATAAGAAAAGGATAATATGTTGAATCTGTACTAACGCTCTGAAAGATATTAGGTATTCCCTCTTTTATATACGAAATATAATGTTTTATTCGAATAAGCTCTTGTTTAACGTTTTTGCGGGTTTTTCTTCAGTGTTTACACGGTTATTTACACTTGCCGACACTATCGATCATGCTGTGTATTCCCTCAACACAGTCACAAAACCAACAAATTATTTTATTGGTCAATCCAGGTAAAAACGGTGAAAATTCACCAATCAGCTGCTCTCCTTTGAAAGTTTGCACATGAGCAGTATACGCTTCTTTACCAATATCAGGGCGGCGACCGGCCTTTGTTTTCTCTGACGAAACATAACCGCTAAAATAGAACAAATTTTTCTTCGCGTCCTCGCGGTGTGTTGTGCATTTTTTATAACTTTCTGGACAGTTCTAGTTTTTGAAATTCGGAACAATGTACTTCTATGTCCAGTGGCTAGAAGGAAGTCAACGGGGAGAAAAAAAATAATTTGCGAATCCGATTTCAGGCACCCTCCGCTAGTGTCTAAACCCGAACAAGTTAATTTGAACAAAAAGTAC
>CAKNWT010270128.1:360-14843 GCA_932066315.1 Andricus coriarius
TGACTATGCCCGATCGATTGGAGGTATTTTCAACTTTTGGCGCCCACCGGATGTGGCCTATTCGGAGCGGAAGTCCTTTTTTTTAAATGGAATGACATATTTTTCTTTATTGATTTCGATTCTACGGTAAAAAGTGAGTAGCTTTTGTAGGAAATTTTTTTTCTTAATCGTCGTTTTCCACTTGAAAATGCCTTCTGAAATGTTACTGTTCCCCTGAGGAGTTAGAGAAGTCCAAAAGGCGCAGAGTGTCAGTAAAAGATTAATAACTTTGTTTTAAAATAAATTTTCAAATTACTCTTGTTTTATCAGTCGAAGGATATTCCGAAGTGTATCCCTACAGATTTGACTTCGAAATTCCGAAAGCTGACTGACTCATCACGAGTTGGCGTGAAAAACGAACGACGACGCAGTTAGACTTCAGAAAACATTTTGGGGTGGAAAACGACGATTTAGAAAAAAAATTACTACAAAAGTTACTCACTTTTTACCATGCAATCGAAATCAATAAAGAAAAATATGTCATTCCATTTTAAAAAAAGGACTTCCGGTCCGAATAGGCCACTTCCGGTGGTAGCCGAAAGTTTAAAATACCTTCAATCGATCGGGCATAGTCCATTTACTATTAAGAAGTACCAAACTTTCAATTTTATTAGGTATTTTAGATTTTAAAAGGGGTGGACGGGTGGTCTGGGACACCATATATACTTTAAATTTTCGCCAACAAAAATTCTTTTAATCTAAACCTTTTTACCTCATATTTGCCTGCTTATAAGGAAATTTTTAACGCCATTTTTTTACGTAGACTAATAATTTTACGCCGAGGTTTGATTATTAGGACATTAGGTTATGCTCATACATGAAGCGATAGTAGAACAAAGCTGTATTTGAATGTTGATAGTGATTAATAGTAAAACATTAATGCATGTGGTATAATATACAGTTTTGTGTGACTGAGAAATTATATAATTGACGAATTAAAAACTTGAATGGATATTAAATAATATGAATGCAATGCATCCCAGGCGGAAAAATTATGTATACTTCACACTATATATAAACTATATATAATTTTTCGCATAGTAGTACATACCCAGTGGGCACAACTGTCCAGAAACGTTATTAGAATGTTCTAAAAACGTCATAAGTCAGTCCAAATAACTTTCGTGGAACATACAAGGTTCCAGAGACATTTTAAGGACGTATTTGGAACATGAAACGCTTTCAGGACATTATTTGGTCTGACTTAGGACAGTTTTTGAAACGTTCAAATAACGTCTTTTGTCTTGTACGTCCAAGAAACGTTTTTAGAACGTTCTAATTACGTTTTTACATTTCACGCCCACTGGGTAGAGGCGAAATTGACTAGTTTTTGTGAAATTAGGATAAAAAATTTGGAATTATTTCAAAATTTCAGTCTCCTCTAGCTTCCCATAAAATCGCATAAAAGGTGCATAATGAACTGTTATGGAGCACACGCTTCAATTACTGAAACATCAATGCGCTTATAATTTGGAGCAGAGGTTAAGTCGCATGCGACTTTATACATAGCAGAAATATTTCACCTGTAATTTATCTATGCACGTACAAATTCTGCATTGCATGTGAACTCAAAAGCCCAGTTCAGAAATATTAATAAGCATTATCCTCTTTTAACGTCAATTCACCGAACGCATTCAAATAAAAATATAGGCAACGATTTTAATTTATGGCACACTATTCTGCAGTTAATGATTTCATTTGCAAGCTATTTGAATAATTAAATACGAAGTTAAATAAATAAAGATGAACAGCAGTGGGTAATGATGATGTGGGCGAACGCTAGACTATGGCGGGCAATAAAACTTAGAACGTAATTGAATCTAAGATTGTTTTGAATTTTATAATATTTCTATATTGAATTATACTAAATTATGAAACTTTGATTTTCGCCAATGAGATCTTAATTTGTAACATTGAGGTATCGCTGTTTACAAATTATTCTAGGAAGTAGATTTCTTTAAACTTTTATGTGGAAGTGTAAAAGCTATAGTGCACAAAATTAAATCTTGGCTGCTAACACATAGAATCAAAACCAAAATATAAATCTATACTGAGAAATGAATATAATTTGTTATAAATTAAATTGCACGGAATATTTCTTCTCTAATTATATATTGCATATATAAGAATACAACATTTTATAAATAAATGTTCTTTTGTAAATATAGTGAATAATTAATCGTTTTTTTCGTATGAATAATATGAAATACAACATGTGAATATTTATTACCGGATAAAAGCAAAAGGATAGAAACTCTTTGAATTCATTATAAATTTGTTTTAATCTACCTTCTCTGTTTTAACATTAAGTTAAAACAGAGCCATGAGAAATAATGCAACAAATATTCTTTTGTGATTCGAACAATCAATGCTTGGACTAAATTGCTTATCGTGCTGACGAGCTAACAAGGGGGGTTACGTTGGTGTCCAGCGCCGAGTTTTTTGTTACTTTGCAGGAGAAAAGAGGATTTCAGACTATGGATAAAAAAAATTGGGCAAACATTCACATTTAGGGGTTGAAATCACCCCTTCTATATTTTGGTGTCTGTTAGTGTCTTAAGAGTATCATAATTTAGAAAATCTACCCCTAGAATGCTTGGCCATATGACATACTTATAGTTTAAGATGTTGGACTTTGTTGCTAGAAACATCTTGTTTTAATATTAAATTGTATTAAGAATCATTAGTGTTATTCGAAATAACCCCTAAATTGGGTGTCAACCACCCCTTTAATATTACCAATGAATAAGAAATGAGTAAGTAATGGATTAAAATACTTTGTTTGGACAATCAATAATAATATAACTGATTTTTTCCAAACCTAAAAAACTTTTTATGTTTGTTTTAGCAGGCAATTTTAATGATGATACATATAACAGAACTCTTCAAAGAATTTTTATTTAGGTTCAGGCATGTTCATATTTTTGTTGAAAATTGCACGCACATATACTTACCCTCACACATATCGTAATTTTAACCCTTAGTGCTCAACACTTTCGACTTATATATATATATCTTCTACGAAATAAAAAATAAATGTGTGATATGATAAGTGTGTTTTAATTTCACCATTTGTAAAAATGCGCATAAATTTCTAATTTAATTTTAATTAGAATTATAATCTAAAATTTTTTGAAGTGATGAAAGATATAATGGCTTTTAATTAAAATTGTTTCAATTTAAAAGTGTTAAATGCTTCCATTTTATAGCATGAATTATTGAGCGCTTAAATTAAAAAAGTTTCAAGCTTTAATTTTAAAAGTTTCAAATTTATACTTTTCAAGTGTTTTAATTTGCAGTTCGGTTTTTATAATTTCAAATAAAAAAAAATTGTATCTACTAGAGTTCGAATCTTTTAAATTTAATAACCGTGATCAATTCTTTCTCATTTCTCCAATATTTTTATTTGCAGTCACAATTTTCTTCTTTTTCGACCTAGGATGAAAAATATTGAGAACATTGCAAAGACATCATTTTAAATGGCATCTATGGTGTCCAAACGATTGCTATATATTTATACTGCAATACTGTATAACTGCATTTGAAACGAACCGAGATTATTCAATTAAACGCTTTTGCATCTGTAACTATTAACGTATGAGAGTTTTTGAAAAAAAGTACTGTTCTTGGGTAAATCGGACATGCTCTATTCATTTAAACAAAACAAAGATGGCGAATTCCAATTATTTATATGCAACAATGTAGATAAGCTAGATATTAATGCACAAAGTCGCCGAGAATTATTACTAATAAACACATCTGCGCAGATGTGCTGCCGAATACAGGAAATAGCCTTCAAGAATCTCCGAGTTACCTGCTAGAGAAACTTAACAACTACAAATTTTCCCAAAATTGATCAAAAAATAAAATTATGATGTAATTATTAATTTATTATGAAGTTACAATTAATTGTTCTATAATTATTCCAGATAATTAATAATAATTATATTATTAATCAACTAAAATTATTTCTGCGTGACAAATAAGAAATGCAGATGTGCTATTTAAAAGAAGGATCGGTGGCTCAAAGTTACCCTCGAATCCGTGTGAAGAAACTTAACATGTAATTGTGTTATTCGATTTCAGGAAATCGGATTGCAGAAAGACCGAGGATCCTCATGAGTAAAACATATCTGCGCAGATTTCTTTTTTTATCAGGATCTGAGGGCTCAGCACTATCCTAAATCCTGGAATTCGTGTAGATATGCTACAATTTCTGCAGAGGTATTGTTTCTTCATCAGGAATTCTCGAAAATCGCCGTAGATATGCTAGTTGAAACCTAATTATCTCGAGACTTAATTACAATTTTTAATAATGATTGGCATAGTTGAATTCGTCTTTTCATTACGAATCCAACCATATAGAAAGCTCATTTTTGATAAAAATGCAGTTGTACAGTTTCTTCATCAGGGCGGCAGATTTGTCATCCTAGGTCGAAAAGGAACAAATTTTTGGCTGCAAAACCTGTAAAATCCTGTAGATTTTTGTAGTTGTGAATTCTTGTAGTTTGTACATTTTTATAAATTCTTGTAGGAAATTAAAACTACAATAAAATACAACAATAAACAATCAAATATAAAAAAGTACAAAATTCTTCCTAATAATAGAAAAAAGTTGTACTTTCCTGTAATTTATTGTATTCAATTGTAGATTTCTGTAAAAATGCTTTTCGTTTTTTGGACTTTTTTAAAAAATTTTCCTCCAGGGTACATAAAATGATAAAATTTGGGCTTCTCATTTTCAGCACTCATATCTCAACCTTTATGCAAAGATTTCTAAAAATATTCATTAAATTTTTTTTAGCACTTTATAATGTTTTAAAAATGGGGTTTTTTATAGATAAAATGTTTACATTAACATAATTCAAAGTTACTGTAAGAATAAAAAAGTCTCCTTGATTACATAAAAAGAACAAAGTTATTTGAGGCTACGCATTTCTTCATGAAACAAAATCGGAGTTTTCAAATTGGCGATTTAAGATCAATGTGGGACAAACTTTTCAAACTATACAAAGAATGTTTTAACTTTGACATAACATATTTTGAATGGTATGACGTAATTTACACAAATTGTGAGGGCCTTCAGATATTGTACATACTGAAAGAAGATATAGGCCCAGAATCGAAAAAAAATTGCTTAACGCAAATACGACATGCTAGCATTTCCTGATTCGTAGTAAAATAATGAATATACAAATATTATGCAAAGCCCCGTGTCAAGTGACAGAATAAACGGAGCCTGAAAGTTATTACTCTTCATATTTATATTTCTGTGTCTTCCGCGGAACACATACGTAATAGAATAACTCATACAAACTGATTATTTGATTATGTTGAAAATAATTTGAGTTCTCAACAATCAAGAGAGTAATTATAGTTATCATCCAAAAATTATTCTAATATTTTTTGCTCTAAGGTGAACTTTACAGATAGTATAAATATCATTTAATCGGTCACAGGTAGCAGACCTAAACAGTATATTCACAAAGTGAAGTAGGAACAATTAATATTTTGTGATAAGAAAACTTCTAAGTTCTCAGGAACTTCTTTGACATTTTTCCATTTAAATTCGTTAGTCATTATGTCAGAAATTCAAGAATTTTACACTGACGAGAATATTTTTATTACAAGTGAGCTCATCAGGTTTTTCAGAAACATACATTGTTTCGCAAACCCCAAAAATATTGTTTCGTATATCAGTTTAAAGTTAAGCAATAATTACCAAAAATTCAAATCTTGTTAAGTAATTAATAAAATAGATTAATTAGTTTCTATGAAAATAAAAATTGTAGAACTTGAAGCACTTTACGAATAAGGTAATCAATAGTGCATTGTGTATCGAGGGCGTAAAGAAGGCTATTTTGACGAGTGATACCCTTGATACAAACGATACTTTTTGTCCTACCCTTCTTGAAAACAAGAATGTGAAGCAGATAGAGGATGTTTAGTGTATACTTGACAATTTTAGATTACAAGTGAAACGAAGAAATAGCGTTCTTTGCAGAAGGGAGACTATGGGGTCCAGCGATACCATTTTTTTAAAGATAAAGATAATCTCCTACATATTCTCACTTGCGTGGTGCCATGTGTGTGTAGCGGGCGTAAAGTTTCATGTCGGCCCGGCGGCGGACTGCGCATGTGCGAACGTTACTGGGCTGGGAACGGCCACATTACGCCTGCTTCACATGCTTGCAATGACGCGTTTTCAAGGGGGCTCGGACAAAAAATATATTTTTAAATTTGTATAAGTACTTTTTCGTTATTAAAAAAATTATAAAATATTAGTAACAATATTTGAAAAAGAATTTTTTATTAAATTTAATAAGGAAAAGAAATTTGAGAATGTTATAGTATCAGTAAATGAAGTACTTGAAAAATTGGGCAAGATGGCGCTATAGCAGGCGGCAGTAGGTATGAATGTATAAAAAAAAAGTCGTTGGCATAAGAGGTGACACAGAAAAGCTGGTTTGGGAATAAGTGTGGCTGATCGAGCACTTATTACAAAAAAGTACCTACCGCTGTCATGATTTTAATGTATTGTATATAATTACTGATTCAGTGACATTTATAAAGTGCAACATATTTTGATTCAATTTGTAAAGTACAGTTGTAAGAATTGAGTGTGATAAAATATAACAAATATCACGGCATTTCAATATATTTTAACCAAATTTTATGAATCCACTATTTTCCACGCCGCAGCTGCAGTAAGATTTGATGAAACTTTGGCGAACGCTGTTTCAATCACTGTTAACAGTGTTAGGAAAATTATAAATATATCCAAGGAATGTGATCGACTTAAGGTCAAACATTTTATTCTATAGAAAGCTTCTAAGACATTTTAAATTAATATCTAGCAATTAAAAACGATTTATAAAATTGAACATATTTTTATTCAAGGGTGGCGTTTACACTCTTAAAGAAGAATTTTATCCTGCACCTCTGACCTACTACGAAAGCAATGTTGTTGTACGTATTGTCGAAAAACAGGATTGGTCAGAGAATAGAATATAAAAATTCACAGAAAGGTAAAAACATTCTTCTTCTATGACAAATCGTCACAGTAATAAAAGTAATCAAGAATGCTGAAAGAATTAGCACAAATATTAATTAGCATACATATCAATGATGCAAGGCTAAAGACATGCCATTCTGTATTTACAGGCCATCCATTGGTATTTTTTTCTTTATTCATAAGTTATAATACAAAATAATAATTCATAAAAACATATTGTTATTTACTTATTTATCATAGTGGATTTCTTTAATTAGCTTTCAAAGTTTTTGCGATTAAAAACATGATCAATAATTTTTCTGTTTCATTATTTACTTGACGAACTTATTAATAAGGTGATCCACAATTTTCTTTTTTCTTAAAGTTCTTCTTCTTATTGTTATTATTGTTGTTAGGGTTGAGATTACGAGAGCCCCTGATGCGTAGGTAATCCCGTTGTGTCCCCTTGTAGAATTAAGCAAAACTCCAAATCCCTCTCCATACGGCGAGGACCGCAGCTACAGTATTGACCGATATGTCTGACTCACTGATGCAGTTGCGGCCCGTGAGTGCCTGACGATTCCCCGCAATCGCGGGACAGTGACAATGGATATGAATAGCCGTCTCATCATTCTTTCCGCATAGGTGACAGAGTAAGCAATCTGCGAGCCCTAGCTTGCATTTGTGATAGCCGAGGTTTCCATGTCCTATAAACTTTTTTGTTAGGATCTTGACTTCGTTCATCTCGAGCTTGAGTATTTCCTTCGCTCGATTAGGGGTTAAATTTAATCCCATGAGTGTTTTGGCCTGTCTGCATCCAGTGGCCATCCTCCACTCCTTCTGATGTTCTTCGGTTGGCCAACTGTTGATTTCTGCAGTGACTACCCTACTGGAAATGCCTAGAACTGGTTCGGGACCAGTGATCCAAAGCAGAGTCACACGGCTTTCCGTCGCCTCTATAGCAGCCCTGCTGTCTGAGCAGATACGGGTGTTTCTTTTGTTGTCATACTACTGAGCCTTGTAGGCGCACTGGAGCACAGCCAATAATCTCAGATTATAAAAATGTAGCGTAGGATGCCATCGGGAATGTGAAGCCCATTCCACTATATATAACTTTTTCATCTGGGCTGCTTTTGCCTTGTTCCTGGAGCCATATTATGTGATCCAGTTCTCCTCATCACTAAGCAGGTGCGCCTTGTCGTTAGCCAATTCTTCTTTCGTGCATAGGCTAACACGATACTTCTTGCAGAAGAGATAGCGAATAGGCGCTTTGTCTCTTAACTCTGTCAGTCCCATGATTAGAGCCAGTCGAGACTTCACAGTGGACAGTTCGACCCTGCGCCACCAAACCAACGCCGCATAGGTTAGCGTTTCAAGTCCCAGAATTTCCCTGTGACTCTGCTACAGAGCCATAGGGTCGCTGTGAGCTTTTTGCACTTGTTTTCCAGGTGTTCGTTCCATAACAGCTTCTTATCTAAGATGACTCCTGGATAGTTGACTCATTCTTTGATTTGCAGTTGTTATCCTCCCAGTTTCAGTGTACTCGTGGTTCCCCACTTGTACCTCCTGGTGATTATAGGCGCGTACGTATTGTTTGGATTGACAAATAATCCGGCCTTCTTGCACCAAGAATCCACTATCCCCACACTGATAGAAATAATAATGTTGATTTAACCATATGTTCGTTGGTTGAAAAATTACGAGTATATTTATAATATAATACGTGTACTTCAATGATAAAGAGTAGGAAATGCACTTACTGAAATATGGTAAATACAAGTTACTTATATTTGTGGTACAAAAATGTAATATTTGTGTTGCTATTGTATGAAATATGTAATTCTATTAAACATTTGCTTGAGGGAACTATCTCTGAAATGTTGTCGTTTAGCAATACCCTTTGTATGACTGATTTACCCGACTCGCTTTGTTTAGTTCACAACAGGCCCATCTTGATCGCGCCTGCGCGTCTACTTTCGTAAGCAACAAGAATCGGATGGCCAAAACAGACATACTGTATGGCTGTATCTATACCAGCAATAAAATAAAGCTAATTTAATCATAAATATTGTTGTACCACTTATTCATTTCTATCAGTGCAGTGCTTGCTGCATTATCCCGAAGAGCGCATCGAGATGCCGGCCGCGCATTGTGACCGGTATGTCGTCCGCATACCCTATAGCGTGGTAGCACTGACTCATGAGTAGATAAAGCACTTCTCAGTGGGCACAACTGCCCAGCAACGTTATTAGAACGTTCTAAAAACGTCCTGAGTCAGTCGAAATAACGTTCCTTGAACATACAATGTTCCAGAGACGTCTCAAGGACGTATTTGGAACATAAAACTTTTTCAGAACATTATTTGGTCTGACTTAGGACTGTTTTTTCAACGGTCAAATAACGTCTTTTGTCTTGTACGTCCATGATACGTTTTTAGGAAGTTCCAGTTACGTTCTTAAATTTCGTTCCCACTGGGTTGATTCACTACCAAATACCACAACAGGGGGCGTTGTCCTTCGATTAGGTTTACTGCTCCGTTCAGGGCCTTTAAGGTTGAGTGACCAGCCCTATAAGCGTGTTGCTCCTTGTGAAGTGGCCTACTTAATAAGACCTTGTCGCGGATATATCTAGCCACATGTGTTTCCACCGTTTTTAGTAGAAAAGATGTGAGGCTGATGGGACGGAAATCCTGGGGTGAAGCATAACTGATCTTGCCTGCTTTCGGAATAGACTACTCACGTACCTCTGCATGCCGTAGGTACTCATCCCAGTGTCAGATCAGCCCTAGTAAGTCTCACGAGCCGCCCTATGATGATCTCTCCAGCCTTCTGTTAGAAGACCGGGTATATACCATTCGGACCAGGAGACTTGAATGGCCTGAAAGACTTCAGGGCCCACCTGAAAATGGTGGAGGTAACAATCTCGCGGGCTAGCCGTCATTTCGATCCCAGTTTGCCTTATGAAGCCCGTAAAATGTGCCTTAATAAGGTGAGTCAATGTCACCTCGTCCGACACTGATTATCCTTAGTCGGGCAATTTTAGAGTGCCAAGAACAGGATCCGGATTTCGAGAGAGCAGCTTGTTCAGTCAAGCCGCCTCTGCCCCTTTCTCGATGTCTGTCCAAAGTTGGCCCAGCTTTCTTGACTGGCCTTACGTATTGCACCCTTGTATTCATCCCTCATCGTCGTAAATGAAGCGCATAGTTCATCCGTTTTGCCAGTACTGGCAAGTCTAAACCTTTTTCTGGTTTCCCTGCGAACCTCTTCGAGTTTTCCGTTTCACCAGTGTGTCTCCCCAGCCTTTCGGACTCTTGCGGGTCGACAGTTTCTTTCACAAGTAGATTTGACGGCCTCCGTGAAAATGTTGGCTGTCAATATTCGGTGTCCCAAGTCTCTACTTGACCTAGGCACCTTCGAGAGTTCACTCTTTAGATCCGTGGAATACTGGTCCCAGTCCGTTCTTCTTGGATTTGTGGCCCACGTAGGGCCCGCGGGTATGGTAGGTTCCAACTCGAACTCTATCTGTCAGTGATCTGAGAGAGTGGGTTCGTCTGAGACTCTCTAATTCTTAAAATTGTGTCTAAAACTGCCGATACACAGGGTGATGTTAATGTATACTTCCCTGAGCAAGTTAAAAATCGTCGTCGAGAATATCTAAATCAGTAGTAATTAAATATTCCAAAAGATCATTCGCTTTTGAGTTGGTGTCCGTGTTACCCACAAAGTATGTATGGTGGGAGTTAGTATCGCACCCCAGCAGAAGAGGGAGACCCCTTACCTTACAATATTACACCAGTATACGTACTTCCTCTGGTGGGTTGGTTTCGCTGTCGTATGGAAAGTAGACCGATCCCATGACTAGCTTTCCAATTCATTTAAGATCTGTGGCAGCACCATCAGATTTACATAACATAGTTTTAGCAGCGGGATAACGTTGACTCCCTTCACCAGTATGCAGGCCCTTGGTTTGGCCGCCGTAGGGTCCCTGTAACCAAAACCAGCCCCCTCCCCACAATCCCCTTATGGTATCACGAACTAACCAAGGTTCCTGGATTAATGAGATACCTGTGTATCTCACAGCCATGTCCCTCTGCAGAACCGCAGAGGCGCCTTTTCTGTGATGCAAGTTAATTTGGGTAACAACGAAGTGACAAACAATTATATACATAGCCTATATAAAGCTTAAACAATATTAAATGAATTTTTTCAAAGATATTTGTCATTTGCTTTTCAGATTTGCGGCTATCATTATATGTCCGCTTTATTCGCGATGAGAATGATTGGCCACCCTTTTATCTATACAGACATCATTTGAAGATTAAAATACTACTATCGTGTATCTTTAAACACTAAATTCAATTGAAATCTAAAAGCTGTTAGTTAAATCTATCGTAACTATTTAAAAAAATATCATTTTCAACAAGCGGACACTCCTAACCTCAATATGTCTTCGTTTAAATTCCAAGCTCATTCACCATAACCGGTTTTATTTACTCTTGGCATTTAAACACATTAGAGTCATCAGACTGAACTAACCGATCTTGTAAAATACGCTGCGAAATTGTTTGCGCTCCATCTTGCATTATATTTATTTATCACTAGTTCTATTTCTGACTATTCTTTCATATAAGCATATTTGAATGAGGTGCCCGACCATTGAATAGATTACCCTAGATATTTCTTTAATTTTATCATAAGTTTAGTGTATTAAAGCAATGAAATCTAAACTTCAAAAAATGTCATTGTACAAAATTAAATTTCGGCCAACTAAACTAAACTAATTCTTGAACCAATATATAAATCTACTGAGAAATCAATACACATTTTTATAAATTAAATTGGACGGTATATTTCTTCTCACATTACATAGTACATAGGAATCAAAAATCTTATAAATCAATGTTCTTTCGTGAAAAATAGTGAAAAAGTATTCGCATTTTTCGTGTAAATAATATGAAATACAAAATGTAAATATTAACTACCGGGTTAAAGCAATAAGATAGAAAATCTGTATATTCATTATGAACTTTTTTTATGGTCTATCTTCTCTGCTTTCGCATTAAGGTAAAATAGATTCACGGGAAAAGTGCAACCAATATTCTATTGTGATTCGAACAATCAATGCTTGGACGGAATTTCTTACCATGCTCAGCAGCGAAGTCCAACGATAATTATTCGTTGTAGCAAAATAGTAAAGTGCATTAAAGCTAGAAATCTTTGTAAAACTGATGTATGTACAAAATTAGAGTATTATACACTGCAAATATTACTAAATATGCTTTCGAATTTTGAAATCAGTTTGTTTTTACGAAAATAACTTTTTAGGCAATTTCACGATTAATTCGATGACTAAAATCACGAATCTACTACAATAAGATCGACGCCACAGCTTTGTGCTGCTAATAATTGTACTTAAGAACTAATTTGTGAATGAGAATCAACTCCTATTTATACATTTTACGTAAATCTACACCTTAAAGAGTTGTCAATTAAGCTGATGTTTCCATCTAAAACCAAGACAAGCACAAAAATAAAATTTTTAATTGTAAAAATAGATTCTACGAACAATGTAATAATTACACATGAGATCAACGATTCAATATATTTTGTTCCTTTTGGAATAGTAATTGAAAATGAAAAATATCAAAATGGACGAATTGCAAAATTAGATTGTTTAAGTGGAATCAAAATTGTTTTCTTAAATGGAGAAGCTTTAGCGTTAAATCAATTCATAACGTTAACCATTGTAGTTGGACCTCAAGAATTCTTTCAGAAAAAACACTTTATACAAACATTAATTAACAAATGTTCAAAAGCTGATATGCTACTAACGTTTTAGGATCTACTTTAGAAATATATATATATAACATATATTTTAAACTTTGAAAGGCTATGCCTATTTCGAGAATTATCGCATATCTATACACGCTTATCTTCAGTCTTAAAATTATGGACGGATTTATAGCTAGACATTTGTTTTAAACTTTTGTACATAGTTTATGTCGATAAGGCAAACGTATTTAGAGACTCGTCTTTCTAATACCATATTCGGAAAATTCTGCAAGTGCGTACGTTATTAAGTCTATTAGATAAACTCAAGCCTACCTTATTTCGAGTCTGCTACATTTGCAAATCTTGAACTTTCCTCAATAAAGTTCCGTAAAAATATCAATTAAGGTACTTTTCAGGTTCAGTAAATCGAAAGAATAAAATCTGATTTAATCAAAACTCGAAAATATCTCGTGGAAGCGAAAAGAGCTTTAAATGAGGCAGTGATATTTCATAAAACTGCTGACGAAAATAATTATTAAGTATGAAGATAGATTAAAACTTATCAGTTAACGGGCATCGTTGATACTGTACTGTGTGGAGTTGTAGGACGAGATCCGGCAATGGAGTGTGTCGTCGATGCATTCAAGGACTGCATTGTTCCAATCTGAAATTTAATTAATAGACATTCAGTTCATGGATATTTTTTTGTAAAGATGGTGGGAATGGATTTACGTAGAGGGTAAAACTCGGTCGTGGCAATGATTTAATAACTATTTTAATAACTTACTCTCAAGTGTGCCAAATCCTCCAATCTTGTCAAATCACTGAGTTCAATATATAAAGAATGAACAACAAGCCATCCATAGATGGAGGCCACGGAAAATACTATCCAAAGAAGACACATTGCGATATTATAGCCGAATATCATGTCGTTAACAACACTGCTGTATACGAATACGACTAAACGATATCCGGTGAAAACCAAAAAAGACCAGATCCATAGAAGCATTCTCTTTTCGTGTTCCTTTCGCAATGCTTTTATCAAAATTATAGACGTAAATACAATCACCATTGCGCCCAACATCGAGAACAAAGCGAACACAATCAATGAATTCCGAACTGAAAAATAAATGTATAAATTATAAACTATTTTTTGAATAGAGGTGCATGAATGTTCCTCACATTTTATTGTCCTTATTGTTTTTTTTACGGAAACTTTATGACCGAAAAACAATTTATTATAATTTTATTCATCTGAATTGTCAAACAGCTTTTACTGTTTCACTTTTTATCGTTAAAATCGGTAAATTCTATAATTTACAACGGATTCAGAATCGTCTAGTAAAATCAATTATTGTTCACTTTTTAATACTTAGTACACTTTAATTTAAAAAATCATTAATTAATGTATATTTAACATTCTTCAAATTAAAACTATAAGCTTAAAACTGAGGATATAAAATATAAAATTTAAACATTTAAAGATTTTATAATTACACATTATATCATCATATGATGTAAAATTTGTGATATTTCAAGTGGTTGGATAGATTTTTCATCTAAAAATTTGTAAAATTCCACTCATTTTCCGGTCCAGCGGACACCGCCGAAAAAAATAGTTATAAAAAATTCCTTTGGTGAGGTTGTGTAGATTAATTATTTAGATTTACACAGAAAAT
>CAKNWT010270143.1:1441-13201 GCA_932066315.1 Andricus coriarius
CATTCGATGTGATTCGGCAGCCGATTTCTTCAAATTGAAGCAAAAAAGTAGAGCTTCCCGCAAATGCTCCTTTTCTGGCACAAAACTAGACATGATTACTCAAGGAAAAATTTATGTTGTTGTATAAAAAAACTGAATATGTGCACTGATTTATGTAGCCAGGTGTCGAACTCACACAAAAAAAAGCATGACGTTTCTATTGTGGCTAAATATGTTAATATGATGGTATCAAGACCTTCTGGTGGAAGAAGTTTCCTTCAACCCACCAGCAACTGGCCCGCATTTTCTCCTCATATCTAATGTCGGAAGAGCTTATTCCGGAGGGGTTGGTAGAAGGGTGCACAGTGCTCCTGCCGAAGACGGGCAACTTTGCTGACCCTGAAAATTACAGGCTAATAACTTGTATGAACACACTGTATAAGATCTTCACAGGTATCCTAAATGAGAGGATTGTTTGGACAATTGGACCTGTGTGGCGAGAGATGTACGAATAACGTGGCTCAAAGAAAGGCGTAGCAGGATGTCGGGAGAACCTGCTCATAGATAGATGCGTCTGTAATCACGCAGCATTCTATCAGCGTTACCTATCGATGGCCTTGATTGATGGCCGGAAAGCTTTTGATTCAACCTCCCATAGACTCATCATCTGGCTGTTGGAAAGCTTAAAGGTTCGTCCACACATCGTGAGGTGCATAGAGAGATTAATGCTGCTTTGGAAAACCAGATTTACTATCTCATCTGGAAAACATCGTGTGATCACTAACAGTGGCACCTTTCAGAGAGGTGTGTTTCAGGGCGACACCATGAGCCCTCTCCGATGCAGATACAAACATCTTATTCGACGGATTTGGTCTTCCGAACTGTCGGCGAGGAACAAAGTATCTGCGACGAACATGCTTGCCGTCCCGGTAGTACTTTATTCATTTTGAGTGATTCCATGGACGAAGGACGAGCTCAGATCCCTCGATATCGGGTCCCGAAAGGTTACGCACATGAACAAAAGGATGCACCTTAAATCTTCTGTTCCGCGACTTTACATCTCACGCCGTCAAGGTGGTCGCGGAATATTAATCTTGAATGTCTTCACAACAGGATTACTTTGGGTACAGCACATATAGTCGCAAATGGACAAGAACCTCTTGTTAAAATGGTCAGGGAACTCGAAGAAGTGGGCAAAAGGGCGTTTCTTGTCTTCAATATCAGGGATGAGCAAAGTGCATCAAATCTGATCCATCCCGAGTACTCACTGCTGAAGGCCCGGACTAAGAAAGCACAGGAGACAAAATTTCCGCGAACCTCAGGGTGCACGAGAGTTTTGCCGGATCATCGTATAGAGTTCGTCGCATGAGAAACAACAAAGGTGAAATGCTATATGATACAGACGGGTTAGTAGACCAATTGAAAATGTCTGCGTCACTGAGGTTATTGATATAATTAAGAGTTTAAAAATGGTACGGCTGCTGGTGTAGACAGTATAAATGCGGAAATGCTCAAATACGGTGGCGAATACATACCTCACAGGCTGTGCAATAATTACAGAGGTATCAGCTTACTAAGTACCGTAAGTAAAATACACACAAAAAAATGTTATTCGTAGGGTAATGAAAATTACAGAAGAAAAGATGTGGGAAGTCCAAAATGGATTTATACCAGAAAGATCATGCACAGATCAAATATTGAGCTTAAGGCAGATCACAGAAAAAAGCTTCAGAGTGTAAAAGGAAGTTTTCTGTGCATTTGTTGACCTAGAAGAAGCATTTGATAAGGTAAATAGAAGTAAACTTTGGGAAGTCCTTAAAGAGTACGGAGTCCATGGATGGCTCCTGCAAGCAATACAAACAATATATGCAGGCAGTAAAGCAAGTGTAAGGGTGAATGGAAAACTGAGTGGCTGGTTCGATATTATCCGTTTTGTTATACAAGGATGCGTTATGTCCTCATGGATATTTATCATATTTATGTATAAGTGTCTAAGAATGGCCCTCTTCGACGAAGAAGGTGTACATCTCGAAACAGTGAAGGTGCGTGGTTTGGCTTTCGCAGATGACAAGATTGTCATGACAGAATCAATCGAGGACCTGCAAAGAATGTTGAATAAACTTAATATAAGCATGAAGTACATGGGCCTCAAAATTAACGTAAGTAAAACAAAGGTAATGGTTTTTGAAGGAAAAAGTGAGAAAACAATGTGCAACATTGTCTTAAATGATAAGAGTTTAGAGCAAGTTGGCAAATACGTATATCTGAGTAGCCTATTTACTAGCGACGGAAAAATAGATGGGGAGTTAGATAGACGCATTAATGAAGGTAAGAGGGTTATCGGTAGAGCATGGTCCATTCTCAGAAATGAAAACAAATAAGAAAAAAATTAAAATGACCATATATTATACTTTATTTGTACCAGCTGTACTATATGGTAGCGAGACATGGACAGGTCAAGAAAAGAACAAGAGTAAAATTAACGCGATTGGCGTGAAACCTCTGCGCACAATATGCGGGAAAATACTGATGGACAAAGTCCGAAATGAGATAATCCTCAAAGAATGTAGTACAGGGGAGACGGTAGTTGATATATGGGGAAAAATCAGTTAAGGTAGTTCGGACATCTTGAAAGAATGAAAGATGAACGACTGACCAAACAGGTATATAAAGATAAAGTAAATGGCAGAATGCTCAGAGGTAGACCGCCGAAAGAATGGTTAGAATCTGTGAATGAGACATTTATTCGAAGTGACATAAGAAGCCATAGAAACACGAGAGCATGCATGAAAAAATGCATGGACGTGAAGGAAGCTAGAGTAGTATGCCAGGACAGAAAATTTTGGCGACAAACAGTTTATAAAAAGAATGTGAGTAGAGTGAATGACGCCTGAAACAAAGAGCTTGGATACTAATTGGCCCAAGTAGGGAACAACACATAACAATTTCGTGAGGCTCTCCATGTGGGGTGATCGCTAGAGAGATTAGTCAGCAACCTGGGCCGGAGTAGTGTTTCAGAATGAACGTGTCATTTCAATAAACAACACGAGCATTCTAGATTAATCTAAAAGATCTATACCTTACACCTATACATATACCTATGTACCCTATACCTATATACCCATTCACACACTACTACTTTCCAACTACTAATTCACGCCTACCCCAAAAGGGAAACGGCTTAATGGTATAATAATAATAAAGACCCTACTTTGACGCCGATTAACCTCTCCTGCAATGCTGACCCTACTTTAAATCTTTTTAGCCTACAATATTCGAACTGAAGACTATAACGGTATAACGTATAACGGTGAATACTTCTAAAAAACAGAACAAATTTATATTGAACTCTTCAAAAATGGTATCAAATATTTAAGGGCACAAAAGGTTTAAAAAAAGTAATTATTCAAATAATTGTATCGCATTTAAAAAAATTTTGGACCTTAAAGTATTGGACAAGTGCTAATGATTTTCATCGAAGACATCCTAACGCGCTGTTAGCTGAATCGGTTGGGGCGTTAGGCGTTTGGTAAATAAACTCAGTGTGTGCGAACTCGAGTACGATCCTAAGTACTTGCCGATTTTTCAGTGTACAGTCCAAATCCGATAACTTTCCAACTTCGGAACTGTAGGTGCGAGCATGCGTAAGAATGATACGCAAATCATGAGAAAAATAGCACACGTAGTGGAAGAACCCCAATTAGTGTGCGTGCCGTACGTGTGATGACGCTCTAATGGGAGTGTACACTTATTGGATGGCAAGTTATTCGAGTTGGACTGTACTATGCGTTAGCGATATAATTAAAATCGTTAAAAAAATATTATGAATAATATATCTATGGAATAATTGCGGATATCCTTGACATTTATATCACAGACATTATTTTTTTTTCTGATAAATAACAAATATTATTTTTATTCATCCATATTGGCGTGAGATTATAGAGAACTTGCTTTGATGCCAAAAGCCCTACATGTAGTAGTTGGAGGCTCAAAAGAGGGTCTGATGTTTCCTAAATACAGACCCTACTTTGACGCTAAACTTGGACAAACGGCAGATTTCGGACACTTTTAGCGTCAAAGTGTCAAAGTAGGGTCTAAATTACATTGAAATCGCTGCTTATTTAGAACCTACTTTACTGCTTCCAGCGCCTACTAAGGTAAGAGTTACAGGTTCAAAGTAGGGTCTAAATTTGGACTCGGGCGCCCTTTTTTAATTATAAAAACAAGACAATGCAAATACGTTTATTTCAATACCAATGCATATTATGAATTTTAACAATATACATTTATTGAATTATCTTTTGCTAAAGCTCCTTCGGCTTTAACAAACATATATCAAATGTATATTATATTTATTTCTGTACCTCAGTCTGGGGCTGCTTATTCAGATATTGCAAAGTAATGTACACATTTTATTTTTCATGATTACTCTAATATTTATTTCTTATTTTGCATTAAATGTTATTCTCAGCTACCCTGAAAAATGTGTCATTTCAATAAATTTATCTTATAATTCATAACATGCATTGTCATTGAAACATACGTATTTTCATTGTCTTGTTCTTATAATGTAAAATAAGCGTATATGTTATTGCAACTTGTGTCGTTTTTCCATAATTTTAATTTATTTTTAATGTCATTTTTCACGACTTAAACTAAAAATACGCATCATTGCATAAGGTGGTCCTAAGCAAATTTGTAGATAAATTGTTTTAATTTTTGAGTACAACGGAGAGCCGTCCATGGAATTTTTCAACTTTGAAAAAATGGTCTAAAATTTTTTTCAAATGCTCTAACTTTTTGAATTTCTATCCAAAATAGCTGGCTAAGGAACTCGATCTTTCTTTTTGGCCCCTGAAACTGTGTGCCAAAGCACACTCCAATCCGATTAGTCTTTCAAAAGTTATCCGATATACAGACGATGTCACCGACGATAACGACGACAGACGAACAAACACCGACGTAAAAACTATTTTTTCTCTCATTTTTCACATAAAAGCCATACCTTCTCTTTATGATGAGAATCTAATATTAAAGTTATCATGATAAATAAAATTTTTACTTTATTTTGCAATATCTGAATTAGAAATCCCAAGCTGAGGTACAGAAATAAATATAATATACATTTGATATAATAGTGTTGAACCTAATGAAGAAAAGTTGGCATTATGAACAAAATCGAGTGCGAAGCACGAGATACGTGATGGGAATGTGTTCGTTAAGGCCGAAGGAGCTTTAACAAAAGAGAATTCACACATGGAGAAAAATGGCTAGTCAGCCTGAACATCTAGAGTGTCAGACTGACTATATTTCAGTTTTAACTATGGGACAGCCCCCTAGATGGTCTAGCGTACGATCCACGGTGTGTCAAAATTTGACAGTTAGCTTCACTATCCCAGAGTGTAGAGTTTACGATCCTGGAGCTTAAAACTGATTATCTTAGGAATTTTAGTTTGTTATTCTAGAATGTTAACTTAATCATATCAGGGGGTCAACTTTGTTATCTTTTGTCCTTCTTCTACCTACATATATATTCCTTAGTGTAAGAGAGACAAGAGACGAAAATTAAATTAATAAATGAAACCTGAAAAACATGAAAATTGATATAAAATCGATCAATTCTGAAAGTATCTTTATTATTTTTGAAGAGTAGGATGACTTGAGACATGATTGTATATGTATAAAAACTTTGACACCATAATACTTTGAGCATGAGAGGCTAACCCATGTGGAAATCGTCCCAACTTAGCCCAACTTATAATTGGGCGCCAATCGGGCCCCAACTGGGCAGCACAATTAACAAAAACTGAAATTAATTCACAAATTATTTTAATTAAATGATTACGCGGATGCAATCCCATCCAAATCCTGAAACTTTTCCAATTATTCCGAAATTTTAAATATCAAAACTTATGTCAATAAAGTTGATCAGTGTTTGATTTTGTGTTTGGGCTTACCCATAAAACGCCCAAAGTGGGCACTATCGGAGCAAACAAGTCGGGCCCCAACTGGGCAGCCCAATTAACAAAAAGTGAAATTAATTAACAGCTTATTTTAATTATATAATTAAGTTGATGCAATCACACCCAAATCCTGAGACTTTTTCAATTATTTCAAAATTTTTAATTATCAAAACTTATGTAAATAAAGGCGATCAGTGTTTGATTCTGTGCTTGGGCTTACATTGGGCTTGTCCATAGAACGCCCATAGCAAACTTTCTGCATTCATTAACAGGTTATTTTAATTATATGAATAAGTGGATGCAATCTCATACAAATTCCGAAGCTTTTCCAATTATTTAGAAGGTTTAATTATCAAAACTTATGTTGATAAAGCCGATCAGTGCTTATTTGTTCTTAACTGGGCTTAAATTGGGCTTACCCATAGAACGCCCATAGTGAGCACTATCGGAGCAAACCAGTCTGGTCCCAAAAAGTAACGCCAGTTATATCGATAGAGGGCAGTAGAGAGATAAAATGTCGGATGTGGTCTGCTATTTACATCGGTAAATTTATTTTAACCTTACATATGAATAGTGAATAAATCATTTACGAACACAACTTGTTTATTATATTTCATTGGAAATATTAAAGTACATTAATTTGCTGAAAATTTTTTTTTTTCTCATCCTTAAAAAGAACTTCTGACCATTAAATTTTGTTAATACACTAATTTTTTTCTTTTAACATTATGGTAAGTATATATAATAATATATTTTATTTATTATATTTTTCATATACTTAAAATAACGAGACTGTTTTCGAATTAGATATAAGCTCTAAATTAAAATAAAAATTTCCTAAAAGCGATGAAGAGATCAGCAGAGTATGATAAAATTTTCAAGTAAGACAACAATAAATAAACATTTTTTTTAAACTTAGCATTTTGTAATTTTGAAAACCCCGCTTGTATTGGTTAACGTGTGCGGCTGCGCGAGGCGCAACGCTGCAGTCGGGCTCTGTCGTCTGCACTAAAGCAGTCGCGCTCGCCATTTTTTCTTGTAGTCGAGTCTGTTCGAGGTTCCGTAAAATCAAATTATTTTTACAAAGTTGTTTCGTTTTTTTTTAGTTAAAATTAACAACAGAAGTCATCGCCTTGTGCTGCTTCTCATTCTCAGTTGAGTATTTGTACTGAACGAAATTTATTGCAGAAAACACCACATCAGATGCTTTTAGGACTGAGCTGACTGTTGGAAGAGACGCTAGGATGGAGGTCAAAAGGAATAACAGGATGCTTAAAGTTCTTACATCATAAAGAAGCGTCTAATTAAAAAAAAAAAATAAGAACAAATATTTAGCACTTCCAACTTTATGAATCAAGTAACTGTACCCTTTTTTTTATTAATTGGGCATAAAATGGGCTGCCCAACTAAGGCCCAGCTAGTTACCTCAATCTGGGCATTCGTTGGGCTGACCGTTACAACCTAGACAGTAGCCCAATTGGGCATTGATTGGGCTGCCCAGTTGGGGCCCAACTATTAATTGGGCAATCTGGATGGGGCCCAGTCTGGCCCCAATTAACTTTTCCACATGGGAAGGAAATGGCGCCACTGCACTGAATTAAAACATTAATACTGGAAAATTTAGAAAACAATATAAATGCGTGTTACTAATCTCGCAAGTCTAGTTTCTTTCTCAACGAATTATGAAATGCTGAGCACATTTTCGGTCGAAAATGTTGAGAATACGCACTAATTAATTAGTGACGCCTTTGTCCTTAATCCGTCGGAAGTATCGAATTTGACGTTCAAATTCAGAATGAAAACCACTCAACCCACTCTCCAACATATTCTCCACATTATATTCACTCTCGACACATATTTGAAGTATCAACAGATGGTGTAAACTAATTAAAAGTGTTGTAAAACACGGCAAACTTGACACCGAACGTCAATCGCTCCAAAAATGCGTTTCGGGTGTCGGGTATGTTCACTCGGCATTCGGTAGAGGTCGTGACACAGCCACTTCTGTTTGACATTCTGCAGTGTCGATTTGACTATACTCGTAGTGAGTCTTAATCACCTGTGGATATTCAAACAGACTATGAAATTATGATCTGCCTGACTATGAAGAAAAAATTGTCGATGGTACTTGAGACTATCTAGATTATCAAACTGACCATCTAAATTTTGACACTTCAAGTTTGACTGTCCATTTTTCTCCGTGCAATCACCAAATTAGAGTTGTAGATGCTTTAACCTTTGACTGTAAAAGGTCTGTGCATAAGCATGGGGGAAGTACAGAGACCGAGCGCGAAGCGCCATATAAATATATTATGGAGCGTGACTACCAACAGTCTCGCGCCCTAGGCGAACTCAAACTTGCGAACCGCGCGCGCAATGCGTGATGAGAACGTGCCCGCGCAGCGGGCAGATTTTTTACAAAGTAATTACATTTTTTTGCCTGCTCTTTTCACAATTCAATGCACATAAAGAAGTTGACTGTCTTACACAATTTTTTGTTTAAATTATGAAAACCGAGTCAATGTGAAGGCATTATGGAACCAAAAAATCGCCTTCACAACGAATTTGGAACATACACATTCTGAAGATGCGCGAAATTGATGTTTTATAAAAACCGTTTCTTCGGGTGAATAATCTGAATTGCTGCATTACTGAGATAGTTTTGGAAATTTATTTACCAAGATTGATGTTTGACAAAAATGGTTTTTCAATTCATAGAAATTTTTTTTTTATAAATACGTGAACTTTCTTTTATTCTACTGGCCTTGAAACGTTTGCGTTCGGTTATTCTAAGACTGGAGGGGCCCCCACCTCTACCGCGATTCCGCAGTCTATTTTTATCAACGACGCTCATTGGCTGCCCCGTTCTTATATCGATGGGTCAAATGTATGCAACTTTTTCAACTGAAAAGCGCGGGAGATTCGAAATCAATAATAATACAAATAAATACACTCAACATTCCTAGATCTGCTGGCCTACACAGTTTCTGACAGTTTCTCAGCGCGTAGGGCCGACTGCGTGAGTACTCTGTCGAGTACATATATTACGTAATATTATGGAAACGGTTCAGGCGGGTGGATATCCGGCTTATTGCGCAGTTGAAAAGGTCGCGGTCCATTAGGGTTTGTTAGCGTTAGTGTTTTTGTTGCCGTGCGACAATTTTCCAAGTAAAAATGAATCAAAAAACGACGCAAATATTTCGCGGAATAGTGAGTTTTGTGGCATGACGTCGATAGTTGGAAATACCAGCCGTCAGGAAGGTTCGTACATGGTACTGCAACTGCATATGACATTTTGGAGAAAATCTCCGAAACGTGAAGGTAAGTTATAAAGGTCTACATAGTAATCTTTTGAAGTGTAGAATGCATTTGCGCAATTCTGTTTCTTCGTCCTTTTATCTGTTGAAGACCTTACAGTTTCACGAAATACAAGCAACTGGCCGAAATTTGAGGTTAGAGTACGACTCACCTGACATTTAGGATGTTTTATTTTATTTCGCCAAACTGCCCTTATGAAAATATATGACAGGCAAAAAATGTCAGACCTGTCATTTTTTACCTGTCGTTCTTTCGCGACCACAGGGAAATGACAGGAAGAACGACAGCCGAAAATGATTGGCCCTAATTGGCCATAAAATATAATAATATCGTATGAACATTATAAAGTATCGACGAGTTGCCGATTTGTTAGTGAACTATTTTAACTTTCCTGTAAATCATAAGCAATCATTAGCAAAAGAAAACCATTATGGGAATTTTCATGATGAAACACCTTTGTGTAGCCAGTGTCCAATTCCGAATTCTCTTCCAACACATCAATTGTGGAATGTGTTCGATTTGCCATTTTAAAGCCTTCTTATTCTTACAAAGCGCTAAACTTGAGTACCACGGCAACAATTTCGGACTTTCAACTATTTGTGATTTCAACTTTCTTCATTCCCTTGACAAGTTCAGTGCGTGCTACGAATTCCGTGATCCAACAAAGAATGGTCTTGCCACGCACAACCTACGGACCATTTGATTGGTTCCCTTTTTTTAGATGCGCGTGGCGAGACCATACTTTGTTGGATCATGGAATTGAAAACACGCAGTGAACTTTTTAAGGGAATGAACAAAGTTGAAAATAGTCCAAAATTGTTGCTGTGGTACTCAATGTGAGCTCTTTGTAAGGATAAGAAGGCTTTAAAATGGCAAATCGAACAAATTTCGCAATTGATGTGTTGGAAGAGAATTCGGAATTGGACACAGGCTACACAAAGGTGTTTCATCAGGAAAATTCCCATAATGGTTTCCTTTTGCTAATGATTGTTTATGCTTTACAGGAAAGTTCAAAAAGTTCACTAATAAATCGGCAAGTCGTTGATACTTTATAATGTTCACACGATATTATTATAAATTATGGCCAATTAGGGCCAGTAATTTTCGGCTGTCGTTCTTCCTGTCGTTTTCCTGTGGTCGTGAAAAAACGACAGGTGAAAAATGATAGGAAAAAAATGACAGGCCTGACATTTTATTCCTGTCACATATTTTCATAAGGGTGAAAGGTCTAGAATCGACAAAAGAATGGAACATAACTGAGAAAGTAGATTTTACACTTGAGAAATATTACTATTTGTACATTTAGACTTTTACGTTCATAATATTTTCTCCAAAACCTCGTGAGACGTATTCACATGACGCCGTGAAAAAATACTCAATTCAAGGCTTCCCGCTCTTCGGGCCTCTTTTTTTTAATTGGTCACATCCACTGATGCGGGCGTGGCCGTACAGCCCGTACAGGGACCGTGGTGGGAGATTACGAAACTGCGCAAATTAGAATAAGCGTGTATAGGGGGTGTAGAATAAGCGTGTATAGGGGGTGTAGAATAAGCGAACTGTAGAATAACCGAACTGTAGAATAAAAGAAAGTTGTCTGTATAAGGAAACGGAATACCTATGTCATATGGTGTGAATCTGTCTCAAACAAAAATACAATTGTTCATTTAAGTTATGTTTTGTCACAGAGTGACGTAATCTGCTGGTATTGATGGACCCTGCTGGAAGTACAAGGATTGACACATTATCCGTTTTAATCCGTCATCTATTCACAAGTATCCTTTTGAATACATTTTTATACTCTTCAATCCGTTTTTATCCGTTGGATATCCATCTATCCGCTTGAATAATAATTTTATCCGGTGTAACTATCCATTTTAATCATTCTGTATCCGTTTTTGTGCACCACTATCCATTTTCATACATATACGTTCAAATTCTTAATTTTTTATCCGCCACTCAATCCTTTTCTATCCGCCAACTAATTAGATTTGATCTCGTCACCTATCATGGATTAAAAATGTATCCGTTTACATCAATTCTTATCCTCTTTAATCCTTTCTCTAAAAAATGTATTCTCTTACCGTTCTAATCCAAGAATCTATATCCGCAACCCTATCCTCGTCTATCCGAGACCTACTTTGACATTCGTTAATATCTATCACGGATACGATACTCATCCGTGCCCATCATTACCTATCCTCTTTAATCCCTTCTCCACAAAACATATTGCTTATATTGGCTTGAACTGATCTCGTATCGAAACCTTTGTCACGTTTCTTTGCGAAATCTGCGAGCAATTTTTCTATAAACGTTCCCTTGGCAGTATTTAAGGATTTCCTATCTGCCCTAATAGCACGGAACGTTCCGCGGGCACCTGCAGAACGTTCCGTGCTATTGGGGCAGCAACCTATTCTTTCCTATCCGCGAACTACTTAGAATTTCCTTGTTCTCAAGCACGGATACGATACTTATATCCATGCCAGTCAATATTTATCCT
>CAKNWT010270143.1:15646-26634 GCA_932066315.1 Andricus coriarius
TGTTTATGATAAATCATTAAATTATTCATTTCATTATTAAATCATTTTCTACATATTATGAAAAGGACATTGCACTTCAGGCATTGCGCTTTTAATACTTGTTCAAATGATAAAATATAATTAATACTGTGGTCGTACACATCAGCAGACAATTGCGCTGGATCATGAATATTTATGAAGCGAAGTTCATAACATATTCAGATGGATGTTTGTTTCAAAAAGCATGTGTAAGAGGTCACTGTCCACAGGAACTACATGGGTGTTATTTTTATTCTGTTTCAAATGCATATTTATCTACAGACCATAAATTCAGTTATGTTTATGTAGCTTTTTGGGTCGCCGATTGAAGTCTTTGTAAAACTTCACTGAATTTTAGACTCTTGCTATCTTGACTTGTCGAGTTAGTTCTAGCCCTGTCCTAACAATTTTAAAAATGAAGATTTTAAACAAAATTTTAATTTCATTTAGCCTACAAAATCAAACTCTGATAATACATTCCTTAGAAATGTGTGAAACATGGGTATAAATGTTTGTCGAAATTAAACAATTTAAAAATTTGTAAAGAAATATAAAAAACAATAGGGGAGACCGGCGCTAGTTGGGACACGGAGCTAGTTGGGACAAAGAGAATTTTAATACTAATATTGAACATATCGCGCCATATTTTGTACAGTGGTCGAAGCTCCCGATACGTAATATACCAGTGTATTTTGATGTCAAAATATTGAGTTTCACAGAAAATATTGCCGAATATGTATTTTCAAGAGTGGTGGGTAACTTTTTATTTTGTTGGTTTTTTCGTTAATTCGTCCTCGAATATTTTTTTATTTTTAAAACGTATATGAACATAAATATAATATATCATCAGCTGCGAGAATTCATTGGAGAATTTTTTCTAACCTTAAATTTTGGAATTTTTTGCCAATGTCGCTTACCAAAAATGCGGTCGAGGTAGGTTGGGACAGATTATCGCGGGGCAAGTTGGGACAATTAAACGATTTAACTTATTTAGAGTAGTACTAGGAATAGCTTGTAGGTTTATGTTATTGCTTAAAGTTTTGCTGAAACTTGGAATTTTTCCTGTCTACACCGAAAATCTAGAAAGATGAAATCTGAAAATGATATAAAGTGACTCGATAAGCTTTCTTCGAACTCGAACACATCTCGAAAATTAAAAAAATAAGTCAAATGTCTTCAACAGTGATTACTACAACTTTCTTCCTTTTTAAAAACAACTACAGATTTTCTAAATTGTCATTGTTTTATTTGTCCCAACCTGCCCGTATACGGGGCAAGTTGGGACACAGGACATGACCTCAGTTATACACTCGCCAAAATTTATATAATGAATATTATGTGCCCAAAAAATTCACACCAATAGCCAAGGATATGCACTTCAACAGCAAGTATAGAGCGATTCTGAAAAAGTTACTAGAAAGACACGAAAAATTCTGGAGTCGTAGTTGTCCCAACTAGCCCCGGTCTCCCCTACACTTTTAAATTCACGCCTTCAAAACTAAGAAGTATTTTATTAGAGGGCTTTAAAATTATGCAAGACCAAAATGAAATTATATCAGTCATGGACATAGTAAAGGTAAAGTCGATAAATTAGAGATACTGAGGCTGAAAAATTTAAACATGAAGCTCGACAAATTCGATGCAATCAAGTGTCTAAGACGTTAAACATCGAAATTAATATATTATGTTTTCCTAATTAAATTTTCTAATAATAATAACAAATGAAGTGAAACATATTAAGAATTAATCTCTAATGAATAATGCCTATGGGACAGGCTCCGAAGAAAGGGGTCTAGTGATTAAAAATAAATTTGTTGAGAAACAGATTCCATGTAAAAATATAAGATTTCAACACACTGAAACGGTCACAAACCTAAAATCTATACTTTTAGGTATTCCTCCTCCTTTCCTATCTTCCAGTTAGATATATTCTTCTACATGAGGGTGGATCAAAAATAAATGTTATGCAATGCAGGCATTATTTACGCGTTTCATCAGCATCTTTTTAGCTCTAAAAGTAGCCGTTTACACAACAGGAGGAGCGACAGCGAATGCGCATGTGCGCAGTATAATTATGAGTCCATATAATAAACTTTAATGTATTAGATTATTTCACAATCACTACCTGTTCGGAAAAGGTCCACTCATCATCTGTTATCGTGAATACTAGGTATGCAAAATGGAAACATCCTCTGTTTAGTTACCTCCTGTTTTGAAATAATGGCGAAGTAAATGATATGTATTCAAAAATATTCTAAAAAGCTGTTCAGTAGAGATTATCTACATAGAACTTCAAGAATTAAACAAAAACCAAAAAGCCGAAAAACGTAAGTCCACTATTTTTCTTTACTTTCTTGTTATAAAAAAAATGGTAAATATCAGCACAATTAAAATCTTGTTTAATTTGCAGATCTAAGACCGGAATTTATGTTTTTCTAATAATATTGTCACAGTGTTGAACATCGAATTTTTCCCCCATACATTAGCTTCCAATCACACTGAAAGCGTCACATAGTATTTACCTAAGATTGTGCAATGATTAATAATCGCAACATAGTACTACACTTCTTCATCTCAGATTTCACATTTGTTTACTTTTTGAAGTTATAGATAGCCTGAACCAAATAGCTCTTCGTTGACTTTTTGCAGTATTATTGACTTGCCATTACTTCAAAACAGCACGTAACTAGAAGGAGGATCTTTCCCTTTTCCGATGATAAGTCCAACAACTGAGATTCTTTCATATTCTATTTTTTTAATTTATTAGTATTCACTTTTATAAGAGCAGCAATGCTTTTTGCATACCCAGTATTTGCGATAGCAGACGATAAGTTAATCTTTTCTGAAAAGGTAGTGATTGTGAAATAACTTAATTATGGCATACGGTTGTTCTGATGCCCCAGAGGAGAAGCTGGTAAATCGGGACGGTGATTTTACAAAAATCTAAGTATTATGAACGATCGAGGTTAGGTTCAGTATATGCATTCATGAATGCGATATTAAATAGTGAAAAAATTAGGTTATTGAAGGTAATTGTTTAATTTTTAAGCTGAAAGGTTTGAATATATTTCCACTACTGCTCTCCTACGATTGAGCAATCTCCTGAGGGCTAAGATTGCCGAGTCTGATTTGAAGGAGGCTGCTAATTCCAAATGAATAGCTCGTGAGGTAAGGCAGGTAAATACTACGCCCCATCGTTTCTCTTTTCGCCTTCGCATACTCATGGACACCGTCATGGGTCCGAAATAATCCAGACCGACGAAGGAGAATGGTTTTTGATGATGTTCCAATTTTTCTCGAAGTAAATCGCCCATCCTTGGAGCTTGTGGCATTGCTTTGCGTACACGACAACATTGACAATGGCGTGCCACAGTTCTTATTTTTGGTCGTAGGTTTACTATCCAGTACCGTTATCGCAGCGCATTCACCATGGTTTCGGGATTTGCATGGCCGTATCACTGATGATAGTGTCCCACTAGCAAGCGGATGTAAGGATGTTTACCATCCAAGATGATGGTTTTCTTCACACCTATTTCAAATCCTTCCGCCGTTTATATTTTTCCTTTCAAACAAAGAATGCCGTCTTCATCCAAGAAAGGTGTATGTTGTCTTGGACGGCTTTTACGAACCAACCGTTGTCCCTGACTTTTTGATCTCATATCTAAACCGAAACTGTCCCTTTGTGATCTCTCTATCCAAAGTAATTTGTTCCGTCTGGGCCAGATTATCTCTAGTCTCCCAGTAACGTTTTACCGAAATCCCGGCCTGATTTAGCCTACGGACTAACGATAATGGATAGAATCTATCCTGGTGATCCCACAGTTATTACATAATTTTAACACCCCATTCACCTGAAATGAAAGCGAGTTTTGTTTATTACAATCAATAAATCAATGAAATTCAAAAACGTGGCAACGCCAACATGGGGAGTATTTTTCGCAGGATCCCTGATTCTGCTCGACGGACCATTTTTGTAAGCGATCCGCTGAACCCCTGAACCCCCATGGCTGATATCTCATAGATACAAGACCTTCCTGCCATTCAGGCACATTGAGATAACATTTCACAAGCATACAAAGGTTGTCTTGACAGTACCTTTCTGGTCCTAGGGCCAGGAATCAGCGGAAGTACACAACCCCACAGCGCCCTCAACTTACCTTGTTCGGTTGTCAAATGTAAATAATGAATGGAAAAAATAATGTAAATGTACACGCAACTGCACTGAAAAAATTTTGGGCAAGCAGCTGTCTTCTTAGTGGGAACGCAGCGCCACCACGGCGGATGGTACAGCGACCACACCACATTTGAGTGAGCTTTAGTGCCAAATATGCGAGCAGATCTTTTTCCACGTGTTGGGAACGCTGGAGTCCCACAAAAGAAACAGCAATTGCCCCACGGGTCCAGAAATGGATTTTGACGGAAAAATTAAACGGCAGGTCGCAATTGAGTTTTGTGATCGTGTAAACAATTAAGTAAACCAGAAATCACTAATAAAAAATGTCTAGACACAAATATAATGAAATCGAATTCTCTAAAAGACATTTTATTGCCATACAAAAATGTTTTAAACTAATAGAAATCTATCAAATTTTTACGAGATAAGTGTTTTGTCGACATAAAAATAATTTTAAAATACTTGACAATATTATTTGAAGTGAAAAAAATATTTTAACATAAAAACTCTTGATACACAGAGTGCCCAACAAGAGAGAGGATCAGCACCAAGCTGCGGGCGAGCGGCGCGCGACGTATTTGGTGTTGCAGCTCTATCACGTGGGCGAGCAGCTCACCCAACATTTTTTCAGTGCGGAGGTATATGTAATCCGCCAGAATCCTACCAACAACACCAGAAGGAAACCGAAAATGGCTGGCCATTGTTATGCATTACTCTACTTTTACTTTAGTCTTTTAATGTTTCCATTTTTTATAATCATTTCTCAGAAAAAACGTTAAACAAATCAAAGTACACAATGTTAAACAACCCAACAACAACGCTTACAGCTATAAAGTTGCGTTCCTTTTATTCCCTTGAATATATAACTCACTATCGAGAGAGCCAAGTCACTAGCGAACCCTCGCGGATTATTTCTTATGCAGGTTCATGTATAGGATCCTGAACAATATCCTGTACATGAAACCATACCTCAATTCACTATGTGAAGAAACCTGTACAGGATTATTCAAAGGTTAGCTTGCATACAGGTTCCTTTGCAGGATCATGTATAGTTTCCTTCGCCAAATTCCTACACAGGAACCATCAAGATTACTTGTACAGGTTCTTGTGCAGGATCGTGTGCAGGTTCGTGTACAGGAACATGTGCAGGATCCTCCGAGGTTCATGTACAAGAATTTTTAGCTGAGATTAAACAACTTAACTTGCTTTTTGCAGCAAAATCAATCAACTTCTTAATACACATACATCCCTTACGCCTCCATTAGTCAACTACTATACCTTCATCTCTCCCTTCAACATTAATTGCAATATTGACAATCTTCCACCAAATGTCCTCGACACGACCCGAGTCTATTCATCGACACAGGGTCCTGCTCTCTCCTTTCCTTCTTCCATGCTCGACCAAAAAAGTCTGGCAAACCTCCCAACCCCCCAGCCACAACAGCAACCGTCCCATGCGTGAGGGTCTTCAACAATCACAGTTGCGAAAAACTCATTGAAGCTGATAGTATTTTGTTCTAAATGTATTAAAACTTTGGTCATATTGATCTTCTAGTTTTTCTAGAGGATGTCATAGTGAAGTTAGGTGAAGTTAGTTAACATATGGGGCATAATTTCTCAAGTGTACCCACCTAGAAAATGAAAGTTGTCCGATCGAGCTAAAAATTGGCCCAATTGCCGTCCTATTAGATGGTACTCCTCACACTAAACATTAATTAATTTTTATAATTATTCATCAAAGTGGAGGGGGTACAATTTTTGTTTTTTTAAGCAAAGCCTTACTTTCAAACACTTGTAACTTTTTTCCTATTGCTTTAAACAATATTTCACTACAACTGTTTGTAATAGATTTTTTTACAAACGTTTTGTTACATTTTTTCACAAAGGTTTTGGTGGTCGTAACGATCTTTAAAAAAAGTCAAAGTTTGACCCTAATTTTTGAAAATCAAAAATAAATTTGACTTTTTGTCAAATTTCGACACTTTTTTTCTTCAAAATAGTTTTAAAAGAAAGCTGAGATTTTTTCCTATAAGACCCCCAATTTTCAGATAGGCAAATTTATTTGTCTTTGAGTAATAGAACGATACGTAAACAAAATGCCATGATGGAGCGGGTGGCGCGCGATATCCCCTAGTGCGCTCACGCCGAGGATCTTTGTGCAACGCTTCAGTGCCAGTTTTTCAACTTAAGTAATATTTTATGCTATTAAAATAACGGTTTTTTCAGAACGTGAGGTATGAAGCAACTAATCTCAAACTCCGTGGTGTTGCCCACGATTTGCCTTTGAATTTCCCTGCACTACCAGAAGGAGCTCAAATTTGCAGTTGATGTAGATACCAACTCATCAACTCAGCGGGAATATCATCCTTGAACTCGGGTGATATTGAAGAGCCTTCTGTTAGAGATAAGATAGATACTGAGGTTCATGAAATTATATCTGACGATGATGAAGATCAGCTAAATGACAGCAAAGAAGATTTAGATGTCTGAGACACCAGACTGCAGTGAGAACAAAAATATCATAAAGCTGGTGTTGAAGTACTTGGTCAAATCATCGAAAAATGCAATGCCTCTTAAGATCTTCAAGAACAATTCCAACTTTTCTCGCTTGCGCCAAAATCTTGCGATGAAGAAAACTGATGCAGGTGTTCAATATATCAGAGCGAAAAGCAAGAAATGTAAAAAAATTAGTTTCAGAGCACGGAATTCTTACGCTTCCGAATGCAAAAAGAGGAAGAGCATTGACTCCTGAAACTAAAACTCTAGTGAAAAACATTTATGAACACGATGAAATAAGTCGAATGATGCCAGGGGTGAAAGACTTTGTGTCGATCAAGAATGATGATGGAACTCGTTCACATGTTTAAAAAAGGTTACTGCTGTGTAATGTCAACGAGTTATATGCTCAATTCACATAAAAACAGCCCTGAAGATCAATATTTCGAAATTCACAAAACTCAGACCTCGTCATTGTGTTCTAGCAGGAAGCAGTGGTACTCATAATGTGTGCGTTTGCGTGCATCATGAGAATATCAAGTTGATGTTGAATGAAATAAATATTCAACTTTCAGCCGATGATACTGACATGGCGTTTACAAATTATCACGGCTGTCTGGATGCTATTGTATGACCTAACTCTTCAAGTTCCTGTCATTAGGAGTGTGTGAAAACTGTTTAGGTACTGCAAACTTGAAAGATAACATCACAAAAGCTTTTGATGAACATTGTATTAATGAAGTGAGATTTTAAATTTGATTACAAACCGACAGATGTAATGGATACTGATGAATTCCTAGATAATTTCTGTAAAAGGCTTTTGAAATTAAAAACTGATCACTTTATTTCAAAGGAGTTATATTTTTTCAAAAACCTGAAGGAAAATTTATTGACTGGGGAGTTTAGGATTTGCTTCGATTTCACTGAGAATTACGTGTTCATAATTCAGGATGTAGCTCAATCATTCCACTGGAGTAACGACAAACTACAATATTCATTGTGGTGATTTATTATAAAAAAGAAGGAGAGCTCAAGCATGTACGTATCGCAATCATATCTGATAACTTAGCTCATGACACGGCGGCTGTTCACGAGTATCAATAGATAATAGTAGATTACTTGAAAACTCATTTCAGGCCACAGAAAATCCACGATTTCACTGATGGTTAAGGGCAAAATTTGAAAAATAAGAGTAGCTTTGCTAATCTCCGAGCCCATGAAGAAGATTTTGGTATCCAAGTTGAATGGCACTTCCATGGTACCTCCCATGGTAAGGGCGCATGTGATGGTATAGGAGCAAATATAAAGAGACAAGCAGCACGTTCGAGCTTACAATGTTCTCCGAAACATCACATACTCACTCGCCATCTTTTGTTTCAGTGGGCAAAGAGTAACTGTAAGAAAACCGAAGTTTTTTTCAGCAGCAAAGAAAATCATGCCTTTGCCACCGAGTTACTCAAAGCCAGATTTGACAAAACTGTTACGATACCACACGGAGAGAAGTAAACCAGAGCGGGTGCAGTTTTCACCGTAACCGTTGCTGCGCCGACCACAAGAGGTCTGCAGAAAAATCATGTTGTGGCTGGGCAGCGACGGTTACAGTTGATAACGGAAATATTACTGCTACACCGTGACAGTCACTGCGCGCCACCGTAAAAGATTCTGCAGCGACTGTTGAGTCCGTCGCAGTAACAGTTACTGCCAGATTCCCGAGCCTTCGCGGTTACCACCGCAATGGGATTGGACTGCACTGAAGTCTGACGATATCAGGTGATAGTCGTCGCGCGTACTCCAATGTTTTTGTGTCGCTGCAGCAAACATCAAAATTTATTATATTTTCGAGTTATTGTTTGTAAGGGGTAGTTTTTTAATGTTGAGGGATGGTTTTGAAATATTGATTTTGGTGACGTTGGAGAGCCTAAAATGAGCCTTCAATTCTTATGTACTCACTTTTATGATTAGTGGAAATTTATTTTTTAGGGTACTTTTTTCGTGATAGGGGTTGTTTTTTCAATTCTGCGCTGGAGGTCATGCAAGAGCCTTAAATGAGCCTACAAATCCGATGCGTCTACTTTTATGATTTGTGCATATTTAGTGCAATTATCAGCACTTTTGTGCAAGGGGTACATTTTTATATTAAGGTATGGTTGTTGAATATTGATTTTGGGGGCGTTGGAGAGCCTAAAATGAAGCTTCACTTCTTATGTACTCACTTAAATGATTAGTGCATATTTATTTTGTAGGGTAGTTTTTTTGTGATGGGGGTTGTTTTTGAAAAACTGCGCCGGAGGTCATGCAAGAGTTTTAAATGAGCCCTCAATTCCTGTGAAAAGAAAAAAATTGATATAATCAATATGTCTGCCATGGTACTGCTACCTTGAAGTAAAGCTGAGAGTACCATATGCGTTTAAAAAAAAATTCAGAGCCCAAAATTTGGCTTTTGGCTATTAAATGAGCCTTCAATGAGCCCTTAATTATGGCAAAGGTCTTACGTTTTTTGGGCAAAGTGGTATTTCTAGGTTTACCCACATAAAACAAACGGTGCGTGCAGTAATGCTTGCGGAGTAAACCGTAACTATTACTGCGAGTGGAGTAACTATAGCTGCGCTGCGTATTACGGTCACGCGCCGGAACGGTTGAGGTGCGCCCGCAATGGTTCATGCGAGCGCAGCAACAGCTTCTGCCTCCCTCGCACTCGCAGGTTCTGCGCGACGGCAGCGGACTTGGCAGTTATGGTCGCGGTTAACTCCTCTCCGTGCAGGTACATTACAGTACCTGCAAAATAATCCGCAAAAGAGGTTTGCAAAGAAAACAACTGTTGTAACTATAGCCAAAAAATCGATCAGAAAGGCACATAATATTACCATATAATATTACTTAACCTAAAAAACTGGCACAAAGCATTTCACAAGGATCCTCGGCGTGAGCGCACTAGGGGAGATCGCGCGCCACCCGCCCTGTCATGGCATTGTGTTTCCGTATGTTTCCATTAATCAAAGACGAATTAATTTGCCACTCTGAAAATTGGGGTTCTTATAGGAAAAAATCTCAGCTTTCTTTTAAAACTATTTTGAAGAAAAAAAAACTTTTTTTTTTAAATCGTTACGACCACCAAAATGTTTGTGAAAAAATCTATCAAAAACATTTTTAGTGAAATTTTGTTTAAAGCAATTGGAAAAAGTTACAAATGTTTGAAAGTAAGGCTTTGCTTATAAACCCAAAAATTGAACCCCCTCCACTTTGATGAATAATTATCAAAATTAATTAATTTTTGGTGTGAGGAGTACTATCTGATAGGGCTACGATTGAGCCAATTTTTAGCCCGATCGGACAACTTTCATTTTCGAGGTGGGTACACTTGAGAAATTATGCCCCATATGCAAATAATAGTATACAGTGTACCTATAATAAGAAGACGTTTGCCTTCTTGACGCACACGATATTTTATGTAACAAAGGTATAACTTACAAATTCAACACGTCTGAAATTTGAGGTTAGGTTGACACGTCCATAACTGTACACTGGCGACATAAAATGCACATGTCCAGAAAGTGATTATGATCGTGATCGTACTCTGTCCCACCTCGCATATGCGTAAATCATGCCTGCGTTGCATAAAGTCTTATTTCAATATTATACACAAGCGGGTAATGTGGCGTGGATGGTCATTCTGATGGTAAAATGTCGTATTGTATGTTCATAGCTTTGAATACTAATCACTCCCAAAATAAAACCTCCCATTCATTTCCTCGATTGTTGTGGGGTATCCAAAAGTATTCAGAAAAATATTGTCGCCTCCAGGTACAGAAAGGGATTCAGTTTAAGAGTTAACTTCTAGGACTGTGAGGATTCCAAACGCGAGGACAAAAACGGTGTCGAAAAGGATTCAATAATTGCAACATCATCATTGACGAGGAAAATTTCGAATACTTTTGAAAGTAAGCCTTTGTGCCGGGTTTTCATAAGAAAATCCATTTTCTCTCAAAATCTTAATCAGCGAGAAATTTTAGTTGTGAGCAACTAAACTTCGACGATTCCGCGACGTGTATAACATCTATTGTTGATTAGAATTAGCGGTTTACTTATCGCTGCTTCACGTTTACTGCGTTTTTATTCATCTTTTTACCCGGGTCACAAATATCCATTCACTTGCTTTGAATAGGTTTCAAAGTCATCTGAATAGCGTCCCTGCAAAAAACGTCGCATTGAAAAGTATTTCTTCGCATTCACAAGATGTTGTCCGGAAATCTGCTTTGCGACAACCTCGCTTTGGGACGGAAGCACAATTCTTTTTAATGCG